>DVQO01000138.1:0-28227 GCA_018231785.1 Danaus gilippus
ATGTTATATAAAAGCCTTCTGGTGGCGAAACGGAGTTCGCCAGGTTTACTAGTAGGTATTTATATAAATGTTTGAAATATCTGAATTTAATATTGTTTTATAATATAAATACAGAAACACAGATTTTAAATACAGTGATTATCCATGTTATCGTTCATCAAGACATCCACTAACTTTTTTTCGTAGCTCTGTTTATAAATACACTTGCGTATCAACTATACAAATATCCATGTAACTATTTACCCACCTATCCATCTATCAAAGTATATATTCATATTTTTATTCATCCGTCAACGATCCATAAAATTATACTTCCATGGAAATTACCATCCATCAAATTATACAACCATCCAGCAGTTAATCCATTCCATTCAACCATCCATCCCTCTACATATATTTGTTTCTCTATTGCTTACTCTTTCATCCATGTATTCATCCTTTTATACATTGATTCATTTTATTTACTCACCATCTATCCATTTATCTAACAATCCCCTTTTTCTATGTTAAATATAATAGTTAAAAAATCAGATGAGTATGGATTTTTCAAATATGATTAAAAAAAACTGAGTTGTCATTTTTGGTAAACAGATTAATTCTTTTATTTTAATAAATTTTATTAAAAAGCAATAATATTGCGAATGGTAAATATAAGAGAAAAAATGTAACAGCTAGCAAACATGACATATTTATTTGTTCAAATATAACAGCTGTAACTCTTTTTAAATGCATGTTGTTATTATAAATATTTGTTTATATGATATCCAGGAAATGAATTTAGCGTAAATACCAGAAAATATCAACAGACATTGTATTGTTATTTATGAAACCAAGTCATTACCATAATTATTAAAACAAGTTATATGTAAATAAAAATATATATTTATTTTACTATGTGTCAATTATTGGACATTCATTACATAATGATAACAGAGCATATTTTATCCTTAAGATATTACGATTTATTTGAATATAATTAAATACTGACGATGTTGGTTTCTCTAAAGAAAAATGTAAGGTGTCGTTTGGTTGGATATTCCAAAAGCAATTTAAATTATAATCTAATAATGAATCAGTGTTATTACAAAACTGTGACCGTTTGAAAAAATACTAAGTTTAAGAAAATAATTATTTTTATCCTAAACTTTCAGAGTAATCTAGAACGTTGTCTTTACAAAAACCAATCGTCAATAGCAATAGGTACATAAGTAATTTCATTATATACGCATTTCATTAACATAACGTTGTAAATCACCGAATATAAATACGATTACGAACGAATACGAATACGAACGGTAAAAACAAATTTTCCTTCGCGTATTATTTACATGTACAATTATTTCATTTTATACTTATCGTTTATTATATTTATGATTATGAGTTTGTTTATGTGGTGAGGCTGAGAAACTCGATTATAGTAATTGCTGGTGTCATTGATTTAAAACCAAGGTCTAAATAAAACCTGCTTGGGAAACACCCAATGTTTTGCAAGCCTAAAGCTTCTGATGTAAATAATAATATTTATAATATGATATTAAGTAATTCTTTTTAGTATACATCAAAGATTAGTGAAATATCTAGCACATACATACATTTATACTTTCGGGTTCCTCGAATGAATTTTATTGTCCAAAACAATTAGAGCAATTTTATTTCCAAATACATTTTTTTTCTTGTAATTGGTATAACACACAAATATGTACGTTGTAGGAGGATTTAAAAAACACTTGGGTTTATTTCTAACATTATTTTTTTATTTTTATGAATACGCATTTCTTTTATTCCAGTTTTTGTTTTACATTCAATAAAATATTTATATTTGGGTCCACAAATTTAATTAAAACAATCTATGGTACTCATTGGATACTTAATAGTCTTTTAAAATATACCGATGAATAGGTACTATACAAATCTAAACAAATCGACTCGTTTCGATTTAAACTTTCATTAAAAATTCGCACACTCTAATCGTTTGTAGAGGATCGGGCAGTGACGAAATAAACCATTATTTGTTTTAAATATTATTGTTTATTTTAAAGCACGAATTACATACATACGTCGGAATAATTAAACAGTAGATTATTTGAATGTTACTGAAGACAGATCAAGTAGGAGAATGCATTTTATGTCACAGACAAAATGGTCCTACACGTCTTTTAGTTTTAGGACAATTTCCACTGTCGGTGATGATGATTCTGTTCTCAAACGACGGAGGTTTTCCAGTAGGCTTCACAAATTCCTTTCTTTGGTTAAAAACATCGCGTTCTGTATCAAAAGCAGGTGATTCTCCTCCATCCATTGCGAGTACTCTATGTTTTATTAAAGAGCATTCTGTATTGATAATCACTAAACAAAATGCTAAACAGATGTATGTTAGTGGATACATATTAATAACGATATTTTTGAATAACAACTAAACTACTACTGAAGGCTTTTTGTATATTACGACTATTTATACCCGTTCAATATACTTAAAATTCACATGCATTTTTCCTGTTCTTATTCATTTGCTAAGTAATTTATATAATATAAAATATTTACTAACAATATTTGTTAAAAATAATTAGCAAATCTTTATGAATTTAGAACTTTATATAGATACAAAATAAAAAATCGTAAGATATCAAACAACTTGAATGAATAGTTTCCAACCATCTTCGTCCCTGTAGAAATGTGTGTCGTTTAAATATCTTATAAGTGATGGCGGATTTTTTCAAACAAAATAGATATGCGGGGTCAACAAAGTCAAACAAAAATGTATTAAACTTAGTTGCTATTAATTTTCTGTGCTCATATTAAATAACTGTTTAAAGAGACTCTATATATATACTAACAAACCTAAACGCTAACTTTGTATTTCAATCAATTAAATATTTAATAAATTGTACTTAGTAGGAATTAAAAAAAGTTATTTATGAACTTGGAAAGGAATGAGGCGTTTGAAAGAAAAAAAATAACTTTGTCTTTTTAACAATGAAAAATATATAAGATTTAAGTCATAATTAGGAGATACCCTATTTACCTGGAATACAATTTTAAGTAGAAGTAATAATAAAATTTCAACCAAGAAACAGTTTATTGAAACAATAGATAAATCATATAACAGTGAAAAACATCATCAGGCGCTTTATAAATAAAAAAAATCGCATAATAACTCTTTATTATAAAAAAATCAGTCTTTATCTTTATAAATTAAAAAAAACAAATCGTTTAAAAACTCTTTATTACACAAAAAATAAAAGTTGATAACCATAGTGTCAATATTCTAGTATACGTGGTTTTCCCTGTAGTTTGATATGTCACCGGCACTGCTAATGCACGCCGTTACGTATTTTCCCAAAGAAGCAAGTCCATTCGCCTGACGAAAAAATAGAAAGAAAAAACTTTTAATAATATTATGATAATAAAAAAGAAATAGAATTGCAAATATATGAAATGATTTTACAACTACATGGAGGTAGTGTGCGAAATAAATATCTTAAGTTTAATTAGTCTTTCTTCTTTTATTACCCATACCATGTTTTCCCATTAGGATTTGTTGTGACAGGCCTTAATAGTTAAATTTTTAATTTCATTTTTATTGCACTATGAGGTAAGAGCCTTATCCTTGGAGAGCTCCTATTGGCTATGCTAATCTTCAATCGAGTAGATCGTTCATCACCTGTCGTATTTTTCGTATTTACATACCTGAGCCCTTTGCAACAATTCCTTCTGGGCCTTTCCAATATTCTCATCTTTTCCCGCCCAGCTTTTCCATACAGACGCCTGCAATGCTCTGCCGTAGCTGAATGTTAGTCTCCAAGGTGTTTTTGGTATTAGATTGATAGCATTCAGATTTAACGTAGCTTCTTCCTCAGAGAGACCACCGGAGAGGAATGTGATACCTTTGTTAAATGATAGAATTATATTAGTTGGAATTGTGTCTTTGTATTTTAACATTTACATAGGAAGTTAGTACTATTTATGTATACGTCTTCTTTAAGTTCGACCACATAATGTTTTGTTATTGATAACTTTGTATGTAAAATATTGGTATGTTTCATACCGGGTACCGCTGCTGGGACAGTTCTTAGCAATGCCGTGACAGTGGCTGAAGCAATTTCTTCTGGTGTGTTTCTTTTGACACATTGTTGACCCGGAGTCACCTGTCAAAAATTTTATGTAATAATTAATTGTTTCTTCATTATATTATATTAATTTTCACCATTTCAATAAAATACTTTATTCGTGTTTAAAATTCAATGAGTATAAAATGTTTACCATATTTGGTTTAAGCAAGGTCCCTTCTAGGAAGACGTGATTATCATTCAATGCTTTATAGACAGATACCAACACCACTTCAGTCACCTTCTGGCTTCTTACGATATCGTGATCACCTGAAAGTCACATAATAAGGTTCAGAATATATGTAGGTAATATTCAACTATTACAACTAATATAAACTGTTCATTTAAGATAAAGCAATTTCGAAACGATATTTTTATTATTATAAAAAAGTTATAAATTAAATTTCGGGTACCGTTTCAGAAACGTTTATAAGGAAAATTTGATAAATATTCATCAAAAAAATGTTAAGAACACCTCGTGAATGGAAATAAAAGAACGAAGTTTGCTTTTAATAACAGCAAAAAGGTAGAAAAAAAAAGTGCTTTGAGTGAAATATCGCTCAAAGTTTATCGCTCGTATTTAATGAAATTTACGCTTCAAAAACGTTTTACTTTTTTAATTGAATATGAAATGGAGTGGCTTAATAAACGTGGTTATATCACCGTCTAATAGTACGTCTGGTTCCACGATAGGCACGAGGCCCTCACTCTGGCATATCGATGCATATCTTGCAAGAACATGCGCTGTATCCTCAATGGCTTGCACAGATGGTGTGTGAGCACCAATTTTCAATGGACATCTCCACTTCGCAAATCTACATCCCAACTTCTTGTAAGCAGCGCACCGTTCGGCCAAGTTGTCCAGACCTGAAAAGAATTATTGACCTATTGAGATTCAAAAGTAATTCTGCAATGTACTGCAACGATATTTTTAAAGATTTATATCACCAAAATTGTTTATATATCTCAACTTGAAGCCACAGGCTAAGCTTTATACGATTACTTCAATACATAAAGTAAAATAAGTATAATTTGATAAAACGTAATGCAAAATAATTAAAACAGGGTAAAGCAGTGCCGTAACACGTCAAGAATAAAATGTATTATATCTGCCAAAAACATACCCTGAGTTGTGTATTCCTCTGTTAGATACAATGGAACAACATCTTTATCTACTTTGACGCCGGGTATAATGTTTTTCTTCCTCAATAAATCCATAAATAAGACGCCGTCATCCGTCTTTTGGTATAAAGTCTCTTCGAATAGAATTACAGCCGAGATGTTATTTGATAGATTCTGTAACATTATATATATATAAAGAAATAAATCCAATAATTTATATGAAACAGAGAATATTTGTGTCTTTATAGAAGTTGAAAATGATGTAAGTGTGGTTCTTTTACTAATTGACGGAAAAATTATAACTTCGGTCAACAAAGAGGGAAGCACCCGTAATTTGAGTTATGTACATATTTTATTTTGTGGAATGACTTTATGAATAAAATTATACGAAATTAATATGATTCGGGGAGTAACGAAATTATTATTTTTACGTCAAAGTATTGTTTCATATAAAATTACTCATATTTTATACACGTTAAAAATTTTTGGTTATCATTCTCTTGTTCGTATATAAAAGGTTTTAATTATTTAAATATTGTATTGTATTTAATGTATAGACATTGGGGAGGCTTCTTTATAGACGTATAACACAATCATATTCTGTTAAACTTTAAGCTTTTCGCAGTGAAATTATTTTTACAAGTATTTTCATTCACTTTATAAACCAATTAGTAAACATATTACTTGAAAAGTTTATTCTTATATAACTTAGCGTTTTATATTAGGACTCTTTTTGGGTTTTTCTTTAAATTATTTTAATATTTATATTTCGACCCGTATTACAACATTAAACTTTCAAATTGTTATAAACATTTTGGAATATCTTGAAATATTGTTATCTTTTTGTCGCCGTTTTCCTTAATAATAAAATAAATCAGTCGCAATCCGATAAAGTGTTAAGTCGATTCCGTTACTTTTATTCTCGTGTGATGTAAATACGATGAATAAAGAGTAAACTATGTATTTTTCTTAGAAAACTACTACTGGAACTACATCGTCAGATTTGTGTAACAAATTGGTTATTACTCATTTTGTAATAACTCAAATATTTAAAAAGAACATATTCAAAAAACATTCATTACAATTTCATTATATTGCTTCGGTACCTTTAGTACGAAATCGTAATTTCTAATTGTCTACTTTCACTGTCAATTTCCGTTAACCAAAACCGTTGGTAAGACAATACCCGTTGCTGTGATGATAGTGAATAATCCGTTTTTAGGTTTTTTATGTAATTATTACAAAAAAAATATTTTGGACTGCCATCAACGTTTACATAGACCTGACCTCATCAATAACATTATATGTCTTTCTTTCATTATTTGTAGAAAATGTCTTCATATATTTCATAATGACTAAATAAAATAATCTGTTTTCAATTTCCATTCCTATAAAGTATTCTTATTGTTTCTCTCTACATCACTTTCAAAACCCTCGACATTTAAGTAAATGAACGCCACGTCTAGGCACTATAAAAAAGAAATAGTACAGAGAATCTGACGCATCAAATTGAAAATAATAATCAATTAAAGTGACGAAATAAAAGATAATAATGATTCATGTGGTATTTAAAATTTAGAACAAGAATAATTCATATGATTTGAGTGCATGAGTAACAGAAGATTGTGATAAATATTACGTTCAAACTAGACGTAATATTATTTTATCCCTAACTTATTTTAGTTAAATACGTCATAGTACAACGATGACATTACATCACAACACCGATATATATACATATATAATATATATGTATACTATTTTTTACCCACGACTTCGTTCGCGTTAATTTTGGGCTGACTGACTGGGCGAACTCTATTCCGCCTTAGAGGTCATTAATAACCAGATATTGGATTTTTTTATTTTACAATCAAACAGAATTAAATATCCTATGTCCATAACCTGGTCCTAAGTTATATCCCCACCAATTATCAAACATATCCCAACAGCCGTTCTCGAGTTACAAATAGTGTTACTAAAGCATACTGTTTTATATATTTATGGTTATGTCCTTATAATAAACAACTTGTCTATTTCAAAACTGATATTTCCAAATTCAATATACATGTATAATAATACAAATAAAAATATGTAACTGAATAAGATTAGGTACAAACTATTTTTGTATCTCTCCTTATCTTTCTTTAAGTCTTAACGGGATCTTCTTTACAGCTCAACGGATTTTGTCGGAGCTATCACTAGAGTTGAACATTTAAAGCTGCATACAGTTTATATAATTTTCTGTTAACATAGACAATACATATGAAAAAATATTATAAAATCAAATGAAACTAAATAACTAAGAAGTGAACATGTAAATAAATGAATTTTGTATATTAAAACAATTATACTATACTAGTAGTTTAAATATTTAGTCATTTTTTCTGTCAATCTAATTTGCATTCGTTGTCTTCTCATACAAGTATGCAAATTGTATATGTGGGAAGTTGTCGATCCAAATTTTAAATAAAAAAAACTGTCGAATGTGAATATTCGTAAATCATGATTAATATTTAAATTCCAAAAAATCTAATGAGTATTGAGTTTGGAAAAGTGAACAAATTTTTTTTTATCATAAGGCGTCAACGCGACACACCATCGAAATTAAATTGTTAAAACGTATATTTTATTTCTGCTATTATAAAAAACACAATTCTTTTAAAAACTATATGTGTATGTCAATATGTTATTAATTCTGATTTGTTAGCAATTTTATTGTACTTAAAAAAACAATATTTTAATTTCACACGAATCAGAACATGAATCAGATTTATTTTTCCCAGACCTGATTGATATATTATTACGAATATTAAGCTTTATTTTCATATGTAGAATTTAATAAATATTATTAAGAAAATGCCGAATATATTCATTGTGAAGTTATCAGTTATTTTTCACATTTCACGTTAGTATCTAATTAAAATAATTGGTATTGATGTAGTTCGGGCGTTGTCTAATTCCCCGTGTAATAGTCCCTACGTGACGTTATAGACTATAGAGCCTCAGGTTATACTCTATTATAGTCCATATAAGAAATATTTTTGTCCTAACATTCCTCTATTTTATTCAAAGTTTAGTGAAGTGTCATACGATCATGTTTGAATATCACCTATAGATAAATACTTCGTCACTTTGATCTTTGAAGCGCGATCCCTGATCTCTAAGACTATAGCGAGGAAAAATCTCTTCGGTAAACGACGTTATTTACAAAGTAACTTAATATCTCCTACGAAGTTCGTATCTCAGAGGACCTGGCGGCTGGCGCGTGTTTTTTTATTCAATACTATTTGAATCATAAGAAACGGGCGGTTTTTTGTGCAGGCGATTTTCCTTTGAACTCTTATACTAATAATTAAAGTATAGTCACACGTGATTGTGTCAGACTTCAATGTTTACTCACATCGTCGGTCGTGAATAACATTTGTCTGTACCGACGTCTATTTTCCTCTGTGTTTTCCAATTTCACTCCAGCAAGCAACTTGCCAATTCCCTCTGAAACAAAAAGTTATAAATCATATATACAATGTTGTTCTAAATCTGGTTCACGTAATAAACCCTCTCTTTACTTATTAGCTAGTTTTATTGTGAATAAATGTGGTTTTTCATACAGAAAATTATAACAATTATTATTATTTTAATCTCTATTATAGTAACAATAGTTAAAATAGATGAAGTTTCAGAAAACCCTGTTGTTTGAAGCATCGCCTTTTTTTACGTAAAAATATTTTTACTCCTGAGATTGCCTTATCATGAGATTAACTTATAGTCTTCGAAATCGCTTCTACAAAGACTACGGTACATATTTCACAACAATTTACATACCTGTTCATTATTCAGACACAAATAATCTTTATAACGATCCCACATACATTCTAAATGATAATTTCTAATAGCAATATAAAATTATTTTAATTATATTATAGCAGTCTTTATAATATTTTTATTATGTCTGTGTGTGTATGTGTGTTTTACAAGGTTTTCTAATGTTGTAATGTTCTACTAGTCTATTAGATCATTATTAGCCTTTCATGCACGAGGGCGCGGGTTCGATCCCAGCCCTGGCAAGTACCAATGTGCTTTTTCCGAGTCATACTATTTACTTTCTAAGAGTATTTAGACATCACTGATTAATGCATTTCCAAAGAGGGTTGAAGTCAGGTAGACGGCCAGTGGCAAAAACAATAAGTCAATACTATTCACAGCATGTAAGGCAGACCCTGGCTAAAACTGGGAAATTGCCAGGTAGAAGATTAATAAACAAAATAATATACAGAGTATATGAGTTCATTATATATAAATAAGCTTTATAGACATCTAATATATTGTAAAGCTGTACCGTTTGTTTGTACTTTTGAACGTGATAATCAACTGGTGGCGATGTTGAAACTATTCAGTAATAGATATTCCATCTGTAAACTCGCGTTTCGATTTAGATTAAAACAAATATCGCAAAAATTGTTAGTAAATATAACTAAAATATTCGTTGACATTCAAAAATATTACACCATATAGAAAATAACAAGATTAAAGATTATAAAACATTAATTCGTTCTAATGATAACGAACTACGACACTAGATAATATCTTTATAATTGAGGGAAAATTCATGTACTTATTATATATTAATAATAATTTTAATTAGCCTGTATTGCGTTAGTCATTATTATAAACAGTTATACATAAATATATTGTGTAAAATATCACAAAAAGATTTTACAAAAATTGTTGTATCAGACGTATTTTAACATGAGATTAATTTGGTGTCGTTTCCAAAGAGAAGCAGTTATAAGTACTACAACGTTAGAATTATTACCTTATAAAAAATCAAGACCTCAATCTATATTAGTAATATTATTTTATATAATCTAAAAAAAATTGATTCGATTTCCATTGGAATTTACTTTTATTAATTATCCTCGTTTGATTGAGGTTTTTCCTGAATTCGTTTGCATACGCAATTATTTTGCCGGTGAGTAAAACACGATTTGATGTTATTCATAAAAGTATTTTTATTTGTGCCTTTTATTGGCTGAATTAACTGACCATTGAGGAATGATTGAATGAATGAAGGAATATTGCTGTCAAAATATGCTAAAGACAATTGAGTGATTATATGAATTCGATGATAAATAATTTTGGGGCATAATATAAGAGTCAGTGAAATTCTAAGGACGATAATATTTCTGTTCTCACCATTGTTTTCATCAACAGCTAGGATTCCTTTGCCTGGTGCGACAATGGCTTCGGCAGTCCGTTTGAGCTCCTCTTGAAGCTGAAGATCAGGGTAAGAGAAGAAGGTTGGCATATTGTTACTAAAATAAACATAACAGAATATATTCCTCGAAAGATTTAATTAATTGTCTACACACCCTTACTTATGCATAATCTTGCGCTTTCAAATTATACAAGCATATTATATAATCGTGTAGATATTTTATAAATGGGAAACCATAATGTAATTTATTTAACACAAAAGCAAATTCACAAACATCTGAAAATGAAAACCACTCAATTATGTTTACCAATTCTATTGTTCCCGTCCTTTATTTTAAATATAAGTATATTATGTACTTACTACCTGTGTGACTTTTTGTCTAAACACCACTTTTCTCGAATATGGAATTAAGACTATTGACAGAACAAACTTATCTTTTGACTCAAGATAAAATTTTAACAATAAAATTATAACACCGAGATATCGAAACACGGGTTATCGTGAGTGTCACTTGGTACTTATATTATCATTAACCAAATAGTAAACTAAAAAGGTATATTTTCATGCTTAAATTACTATTACTTAATGACCATAATAATTATTAAGATATAATAGAAATAAAACAATACTTATTCATTTTGATAACTATTTGTACTTTTTACAATTTTTATAGCATAATTAGAAAAAAAAATAGTTTATTATAAATTAATATGGTCATAATAATAATTTCATATAATATTTAAAAGAATTTATACTTCAAATTTTGTTATAGATTTTTTTATACACTGCCATCTATTGGAATAAGCATAAACAATTTTGTTAAATGTTGATAAGTGAGATTATAAATAGTTCGTTCATCAGATTAGAGATGGCAGCATTAAACGTCGGTAAATTATTTTACGATGCTACAATATATTATCAGACCTTCAAATGACCTTTCATTCGTGTCCTCTACTCGGTTAACAAATTTGACAGTCGTATTCAGTGCAGGACTGGCTATACAGTAGCTCCGTATTCTTATAAGAAACAATTAAAAATGTGAGTACTATCTAATTTTTAATTTATTTTGCATAACTTAGATACTTGATAGTTTATTCGTGTTAACTTTCTCCTCTTTCATGTGTCGTGGCACATTATTTCAGTAATTTATTTTGCGTGATGTAATTTCACTTGTGAGAAACTCATAAAGATTTTTTTATGTAAAAATAGATCGTATTTAACTAAATTTTAAATATAATATATGAATTGAAACTATAATGAAGACATGTATTAAAATAAATAACAAAATATATACACTTTTAATATGTCTAGTTAAATTAGTTCTTGAAATAAATATATATATTTGACAAATATTTCCAAAGTATTTTGTTTGTTAAATTTAGGGACAAAGGTTACAGTAATAGCTTATGATAATTTTTATTTTTTCTTATTATTTATATTCTTACGCCTTATTTTGGATTTTGGTACATTTCCAATTTATTAGAAAGTACTTTCAGTCACCATAAATAAGACTCGTATTTACAGCGCACAATTTGTATGACCTCTCAAGGTCACGGTCACCTTAAAAATCCTCAACCTATATAACAATTCCAAAGCAGAGACAAATATATCTCAAAAAGTAATGTACTGTTTACCGAAATCACAAGCCATTTTAATCAGACCATTTTAAATATATTTGTATTCAATGTGTTTCATTATTAAAGGTTTAAAAAAATAAATATGAACTACAATTTCAACTTCAACAGACATGAGGAAATACTATAATTTCATCAAAAAATTTGAGTAAATGATCAAACTTCAGTTCGTAGCTAGAACAAAAGTTAGTATATATGTGCTATGAATGACAATAGAAGTGTAAAGAATTAGATATGTTAATGCCATATCAGCGGTAATAATAAGTATACTATCTTTGAACCATATAAATATTTCATCATCAACTTGTTTACAGACCAATTCATTTAATTTTGAATATCTGATACTGATAATTTGGTAGTACTGTTATGAAGTGTACTACTTTGTACATGTTGTGATATAAAATATACATTTTTATATTTCACACTGATCAAAAATAAAAATAAATAAATAAATGAAACCTAAGTTACATCTATAAAACATTTTAACCTCTTTTAAGTAAGCTAGATAAGGTTTAACAAGAAAACACATAATGACAACTTATTTGACAATAGAACTTTTATTAAATAGAAATTGAGTTTTTTTGGTCCATTATTCTATTAATGTCCAATAAAAAATATACATATATTAAAGGCAAATTTTTCCTTTCATGTTATATATAGAATTGATATTAAATCCAATAAAAAGGTTTTATTGTTTATTTTTTTATTATAAGAAAGTTCTTTTTTTGAATTTTATATATATTCACTGTTGATTATGCGGTGACAGCTTACATTGGTGAGTTTTTGATAAAATGTGTAAGATTTTGATATAATGTTGGGTATAGGATTTTTCTTATAATTATTTATAAATACAAAATAAAAATATGGGACCTAAAGGTAAAAAGGGTAAAAAGGGCCCACCGGAGTCAGGATGGATGCCTGGCTTTGGAACCAAAGGTATTACAGAAACAACAATTATATTATTAACTTGTAAATGATTTGCATTCTTTTTAATTAAAGTAACATTTCAATAGGTATCTATTAATATTGCTTTTATGACAAAATTGTGTATTTTAGTCATTCCATTTGAGAAAGAATTGTTGTAATAAAACTTTATCAGTGACTTATCAAAAACTAACATCCAGGACTTGAAAGATAAACTTGTTTTTTGTATCGTTAATAATATACAATACTGTTAAGTCTTGGAGGTGTGTCAAAACTAGTTGTGAAGGTCAATAAAGGTTGTGATAGTGGATCCAAATGTCATAGTGATAAACACAAAAATAACTTGTGTGACTGGAAAAATACGAATAGTATTAAAAAAATACTTTTTTTTTTAAATAATAATTTTAATTAAATATTTTTTTAAATGGAATATGTTTAAGTACAAGGGCAACTTAAGTATTGTGGTGTTTAGTTTAGCAATTATAAAGTATATTTTAATTGCCATTAGCTACAATGAGTGAACGACTTCCATAGCATTCTTTTTTTTAAAGTCTTTCAATAATTTTGTTTTAATGGAATATGAATAAGTACCAGGGCAACATAAGTATTGTGGTGTTTAGTTTAAGATGTTTAAAGTATATTTTTCTCTGTAGCAACAATGAGCACCTACTTCCAATACCCAACCCCCGAGGTTCAGGAGGAGCTGAGGAAGATCGCACAGGCGATCGTCGCCCCCGGCAAGGGTATCCTCGCCGCTGACGAGTCCACTGGTACGTCATACTTATAAAACCCATACTAATATTATATACTATTAAGTTATTTATTATAGTTAAAATGGTTCAATTGATCTGTACATCTGTTTCCTGTTATGTATGATAAATATATAAAAAAATGGGGCTTTATGGTTACATTATTTATAACTCAAAAAGGGCTGTACGGGTTTGTCTGAAATGTTTTTGAGAGATAGCTTAAAACAAAGTAAAAGAAGGTACTTTTCATCTAATTGAAAAAGAAAATAAAAATGAGTTTATCAAATCCAAAATCTTCTTGCTTTGTCTTTAAGGAGGCTTCCCACCCGTCTACTACAAATTTCTAATTCTATTTAATGTTGTAATAGGTACTATGGGCAAGCGTCTCCAGGACATCGGTGTGGAAAATACTGAGGAAAACCGCCGCAAGTACCGCCAGCTCCTGTTCAGCAGTGACCCGGTAAGCTAATATTAATACTTTTTTACAACATTTCTTTAAAAATACTCGAGATTTTTTCAATTATTGCTATGTAATCCTACAAAATAAAGCCCTGATAAATATCAAGGGAAAATCTCATCAAAATCCGTTCAGCCAAAAGTACAAAAAAAAAGTATACACCTTATGTCACCTCTATTGTACCTTGGCACGATAGCTCAAATCCAATAAAGAATAAAATTGAAAGTAGCGGGTTCGAATCCTGATCGCTATAAATGTTGATTTAAATTTTATCAAATAACTCTAAAAATATAACTCCTAAAAATAAATATTATTGCGAATGTCTAATAAACATGTTATTTGTGGCGAATTTTTGTTGTATAGTTATTTATAAGAGACGTGATAGTAAGTAGTTAGTATGGGGCAACTTGAGTCATTGACTCCACTTTCCAGTTTCCAAGACCCGTTTGTATTGACATGTAACTTTGAACGTAAGGAGGCTTTATACCTCAAAATAAAATATATCAATACTAGTGTTGCCAGTGTGAAATCAATAAAAAAATGATATCACAATCATGAAGTTTTGTATGGAATTTTGTTGCCATAAAAAAAATGGGTTGAATTAACCATAGTTTATATAGATAGTTATTGCACGCGGCCTCGTTCGCGTTACCTTCCCAATAACTCTGGCCTAAGATTTCCCCTTTGTCTCCATTATCTAATTGAAGAAGTATCTTTAAATTTAAGTTCAATTGTTCCGACGATAACCTCGACCACTAAAAACATTCCAAGAAAGAGGGTATAGATATCTCTTTATACATAAATAAGGAAAAATACTTTTTATGACATTATTTAAATATTATTATTAGAGCCTATATATTTATACAAAAATTTTAATATATTCAAAATTTATTGAATATATGTATATAAAATAGCATAGGATAGCTTATGCCAATGCGATTTATCTGAATTGTCTTAAAATGTAGCTATTCAAAAACCTGTTCGTGTAGATCTTTATACTATAGTTGCCTTGCGATTTTACTCTCTAATTTTTGGCGAATATTATTCCTGTAAATCAACGTACTGCCGACGTGACCCGCGACACGTATATCAATCTAGTTGTGAGTCATTGAGTAAATGGTTGAATTAGTAATCATTTTTTTGTTTATTGATTGAACGTGAATTCAAAATATATGTCCTTATATTTCTCTATAACATAGGGAGAATTTTCATTAAAATCGGTCCAACCTTTCAAATGATTTCTTTGGATGCAAATAAGTTCTAAGAAAAAGAAATTCAAAAAAAGTCCTTTTCTATATATAATAAAAATAGCAAAATGCGATGCAGAAATAACATATATTTAGCAATCACTGGCGATAATATTTTACAATAACAATATTTTTCATAGCATCTGGTTATAAATTAACTTACATCAATTGTAATCAATCGTTATCAAACCGCAGGCTCTATCGGAGAACATCTCGGGCGTGATTCTGTTCCACGAGACTCTGTACCAGAAGGCTGATGACGGTACACCTCTAGTGTCCCTGTTGGAGAAGAGAGGCATCATCCCCGGGATCAAGGTCGATAAGGGTGTGGTCCCACTGTTCGGCTCCGAGGACGAGTGCACAACACAGGGTGTGTATAAATTGAACTGTAGCTTATATGAAACATATAAATATAAATAGTTTGACATTTTCCTTACAATATGAATTGATAATTGAAGATATGGAGCTTTTGTGTTACCTTACATTGAGGTATTTTTTAATTGTCAACAATATCGGAATGATGATGAGAAAATACAGATGTTATTGTAAAAAATTATAATTTTATTAATGTAATTAAAAAGTTCTAAGTACTCAAAAATTTGTGTAGACGTTCAAGTTTTTGACATTGTAAACTTAATGTTGAACTGTAACAATACAAGGGGCTTGTCTCGATAACGTTTTAAAGCAAAGGTCGAGTTGATAAAGAAACGAAAATAATTTTATTTACATTATGAATGTTTTTGTTATTACTACATTGGTACCATATTGTTTGTTACATCATAATTTGTGAGAAATTAAATTAATTTTATATAAAGGTATCAGGTAGAATAGATATATTTTTTTTTGTAATGTACTAGGTTTGGACGATCTTGCCCAGCGTTGCGCACAATACAAGAAGGATGGCTGCCACTTCGCCAAATGGCGTTGTGTCCTTAAGATCGGCCGCTTTACCCCATCTTACCAGGCCATCATGGAGAACGCTAACGTATTGGCTCGTTATGCATCCATCTGCCAGAGCCAGCGCATCGTACCAATCGTTGAACCCGAAGTACTTCCTGACGGTAAGCTGTACTGATTTCTGACCGAACAATGAAACAAATTTCGAATGTCATTCCAAATTTGAAAAGATATACGACTTATTTTGTGTTCTAAATTTGAATTTAAAAAAATATATAAATGAGATTAATGTATTAATTATATACATCCTCTTTTGTTTGGACCGTTGTATTAAAAAAAGATTTAATTAAAAATATATACAGGTTGTAGTCGTGGAATAGTTTAGTGTCAGTCGTATCATTATCACATGACATTCCTGTGTCGTCTTCGTTGATGGTTGCCAAGACTTGAATGTATGTCATACCGAGTACACGAACGTCCAAATGGTTAACAGCTTTGAAAAGAAAATTAATTATACTAATAAAAAAAGTATTATTTTCCATACATATCTTTGGTTTTACATGCCCAGACTAAAATTACATAACATCACTAAAGTACTAGGAAAACATGAGAACAAAGGATAATATCTTTTTGGTCCATAATTTTTTTTAAGCTTCGATGAAAATGAGTATAAGGAAATGTGTATCTATCGAACAATAAACCCATCGGCAGTTAGAGTAATGTGTTACATAAATCCTCCATAATTTACGAAATTTCTGAAAAATATAAAAGATCTATTTTGTAATTAAAGCAAAACTTTTTTGATATAAATTTCTTTAGAATCGGTCAAATAGTTTCTGCTCAAAAAGTAAGAAACGTTCAAAAATTCTTACACAAATTATTTAACATAACAAACATTAGTTGGCTTTACTAAAAAATAGGATAAATAAATAAATACTTTGACATCAAAATTCTTTAAGTAATAAGTACCAGGACATCATAGATACAAAGGAGTTAATATTTTTTAGGCGAGCACGACCTTGACCGCGCCCAGAAGGTGACGGAGGTGGTGTTGGCCGCCGTGTACAAGGCGCTCAGCGATCACCACGTGTACCTTGAGGGAACTCTACTGAAACCAAACATGGTGAGAAAAAGCAAATAGAATCACAAGTTCATATCTTATCCTAACAACCTGCAAAACTTTAGAATAACTTTTGTCTGCCCCTTAAAAGTTCCTAACCACGTGATTTAGTGATTAATATCCGTTTCCGATATCAAATCCAGTATTAAACCTAGAGGTGTCGTATCAATAGTCTATTGTTAAATATATTAAAAGGGAATGCGTCAACTGGTGGCGTTGCCAAATACCTTCACGACACGTGTTATATAATGAAGTAGTTGAGTGACGTCATCAGATTCACTGAAATAAACGTCCACTATTCTTAGATGGAAGTAATTTTTGAGCCTTTTAACCGTTTTATCAGGTGACAGCCGGTCAGTCCTGCAAGAAGACTTACACTCCAATGGACATTGGCCGCGCCACCGTTACAGCTCTGTTGAGAACCGTACCGGCTGCAGTTCCTGGTATGTTATATTATATACAAATATAATAGTTTCAGTATTTTTCCATCACATATCCTATCAGCTGAATAATATCTCAATATTTTATACTAATAACATAGATTTTTTATAATTTCCAGGAGTGACATTCCTTTCCGGTGGTCAATCTGAGGAAGAGGCGTCCGTCAATCTGAACGCCATCAATACCGTGGACCTGAAGCGGCCCTGGGCCTTGACCTTCAGTTACGGCCGGGCCCTCCAGGCCTCTGTACTGCGCGCCTGGGCCGGCAAGAACGAGAACGTACTCGCCGGACAACAAGAACTCCTGAAACGTGCTAAGGTATTCAAATTGACTTCAACATATTACTAACTTAAAGTCACTTTTAAGAATATGCTGACAGCGCAGACTAAAGATTTTGACGGCCGTCTTAGGTAATTTATATATTTATACGATCCAATGGGGAAAATTATATAGATGTCTTCAGATTTGCTGAATGCAGGAATTTGTGACACTCAGGCCCATATATGGCATCCTGGTAATATTGCCAGATGTTGATACAAGGTATTGTATTTGTATGTTAGAATCTATTAACAGTTTGTCACCCCTGGACTTTACGGGTAATGTACCATACCATTTATGATGGCCTGGTAACTTAATAGTACAACATGGTACTGTCTCAGAAGTTTTATCACAACGGGAACAGGTTTGAAAAAAATCCATTTTACTTTATAAGTAAATATTTGAACCACCGAATGAATATAAAAATAACTAAGGAAATATGATTTCTCGTATTGGAAGTTACATTTTCTTGCAAATTTTTAATCTATTTGTGTTGTTTTTTAATAAAAATAAACTAACCTTTGTATCTGCATGTTTTGTGTTCGTTGAATGAATGGGGACAAATTACTTAAAAGCAAATTATAATTGCTAATTAGTTTTTTGTCTTCATTTATATTGTCGTTGTTCATTAATTAGTTTGTGTCGTACGTAGCTAATATCATTTATTTTTCCGCACGTTCTCAACGCTGCTGTCTCTTCATCTGGCCACTACCAAAAACATGACAACCGAATCGAATCGGATACGATAAATAATCGATTCACCAACAGGCTAACGGTCTTGCTGTTAGAGGCCAATATGTCGCTGGATCGATCCCATCTTTGGCTGCTTCTAAATCTAACTTTGTTAAATCGCACGCATATTAAATAATCAGTGAAGCACATTTAAGACTCGAATCACTTTAGAAACAACATAATCATTATAAATTATTTCACAATACGTACTGATTATTTAATATTATGCATTTATATAATGTTTGCAATCTATCTGTTATATAGCTCTGGTAGATTGTTAGTTATCGCTAGTTTGATGTAGTACTTGTTCATAATCATTTTATATGTGTACTAACAAACATTGTTTTAATAAAGTGTTTAACATTGTTGTGTTTTTTTATACCTTCATTAAGTGAACTTGTTTTGTATGTTTGGTACCTTATTTAGTTTGTTTGAGTGGTAAAGTTGTTATAGTAAATATATTAAATGTTGAATCAAGTAATTTCTCCATTGAGATGATGGGGTAAGTACAAAAATTTAATTGCGTTATTTTTGATCCAACCTCACTGGTGAAAATCCCTGATCAGGGTTAAATCATGTGGTTATTAAGATATAGCCATAGTAATTTAGATTCAGGTTAGTAAAAAATTTTTTAATACATATGTACATGGAAGTATATTTTTATGAATTAACTTATATATAAAAACATAATAGTTTTTTTTATTTGTTACTAATTATTTTACCAGTATAAGAAATACATTAACCATTGCGGAAGGTAGTTTAAGAAAATTTACTTTCTACATACTAATTCTTGTCTTATATTAAATTTATTTTTCACAATAACGGGTTTTAATACCATGATTTCTGTGACAAGTGATTTCTTATTACAGTTCTAAAAAGTATTATAGAGAAACGTTCATTGGAATGAAAATATTTGCTCTTTAGGGCTGGTATAACAATCAAGGGCTACGTCATATGTATTATATTTTTTAATTTTTAACATATGTTAGATTTGAAGGGAACCATATTGCCTTACTCCACACGTCCTCATCTAGCCAAGTACCTACTTTGAAATCTGTTTATTTGATGATCCTTAAATAACCATTGCACTATTAAATTTACATACGGAAAATTTAAAATAGCGGCTTTGGACAAACATTTACATATGTTGGTTTTTTATTAATTAATTCTGGTGTTAATTTTGTATATAATACAATATTTATTAGCCGCCTAGTTTATAAAGTCTGACATTTTATGATTGAACTATTTTCTATTAACTTCATTATTGTTGTTTAAAAATTTGTAGTTACATTTCACAAAAAGTACTCATGAAATTTATCCATATTTAGTGATTTCGTTATAAAACGCTGCTGTCGCAATATTTATTCTGACATTCCATAAAAAAAATGTTATTACATTGAATAAAAATTTGACATCCCTTTTCGGTTTTCCCTAAATTCAGACAAAGAAATACTAACACGTTTTTAGTCTTTCAAGAAACTTAATACACCAGACCATAACGACCTGTCAACTTATGTTGGTAAACTTAATTTATACGTATTTAGATTTTATTACAGAACAGAAAACTCGTTAATATGGACATAAGCTTGAAAGATAATTATTTAAGTCCGATATGGCCTAGTAATGTCGTAGGATAGGGTCTCACATAAAACAATAATCATTTATGGAGCCGCTAAACATTTTAATTCATATTAGGTACCTACTAGTATGATAAAGCTAGCTATCCTTTACTTCAGAACATAAAGATTACGGATTTATGTATGCAGATAATATTAGATAATTTAATTGATAAAAGACTTAGAATCTAACTCGTTTGGCCAAAATCTGATATAAAAAATATGCTAAAAATAGACATTAGTTTTCACAGTTAATCATAATTATGTAGGAAATAGGTGTATTTTTACGTAAATGTATAATTTGTATTAAAATGTGGGGAAATTTATTGTATATAATTATATGAGTAATAAGTTAAAAACACCGAGCAATATTTAATACGTATTATTACACTATAGCTGTTAATCTCGCTTTAGATAGACTAATATTGTAGTAATCTCCTTTCCGAGTATTGCTACAAACCCTAACTAGGCACTGTTTAAAAACTTAAAAAAATTACGATCCCTTCCTTTACAGAAAAAAAAGATTCTATTATGTTAAAAGGATTTCTCGGGGGCCGTCTGCAATATAAAATAAATATTCACAGTTGTATAAAACAATCGGTCAATAATAATCTATTGTGTCCTCGGAGAAAGACATATATACAATATATTTATAAAGTCTGAAGCTACCCTATTCTTAAGTCCTTAGCCGGGGTCCGGCCTTTAAGCAGGGCTCCTTGAAACGGACTAATCTCTCGGAGAAGCTGTTAAACCCAATAGGGATAACAGCTACAGACGAGTCAAAAAATTAACAAAGCCACCTGACTAACCTACGCCAGCTACAAATATATTACGACATTGCAATATTTTATAAACAAGTCAGTAAGGACGCTTGAATTCAGAATCTTCGACCAAGAACGAATTCACGGAGAGTATTTAATTAACATGCATCGTTTTCCAACTTAACATTTTCAACAGGAAACATGACTGATATACATATGTATGTGGAAGAAAGACTTGAACGGGTCGTATAAAGAGTCTGAAAATCGCAAGATTACAAACTATGTAAATTATAAATCACTCAATGTGATCAATGCGAAAAAAAACAAAGTTTTGATTTGAGTTTCAGTTTATTAGATTGTCTATAGAAAAATGTTTATTATTTAATGTAACGTTTGATAATAAGAAACGTTTCATCTTAAAGCAAACGTTAGTTTAATATTTATGTATAATAATATAAGAAACCAAAATATTGTTTTAAAAATCCTGTAATAGTAGTCATAGGCTCTTGCTGCCTATGATATTATTTTAAGCAATTTTATATGTAATACAAAATGCATTTCTTTTTCAACAGGCAAACGGTCAAGCCAGCCAGGGCAAATACGTCGCTGGATCCGTAACAGGTGTGGGCGCTGAAGCCGGTCTCTTTGTAGCTAACCACGCGTATTAAAACACCCAAAAAAAAAATAACGCATAATACATATGTATCAAGTAATTTCAGTAGATGTTAGCGAAATTCTTTGATTCATTATTAGTGGAATTTAATTTGATTTTTGAATTTTCTATAATCTGCACTAGTTAGGTGTTGAGTTAACAGATATCTAGATTGTCGTAACTTTTAATTAAACATTTTTGGTAGCGTCTATGTACAAATTATGTGCACTGTGCTCTTTTTTTTAATTCTGTAATGTAATTTTGTTAAAGTGACCATAGACAAATCAGTAAATAAATAATTTAATATAAGAATAACTATTTTATATTTTAATAAAAGTATCAAACTGTTTACAATAGAAATTTTATATAATTTATTTAATGATTTTATTTTAGTCTTAAATTGTATTTTGGTATTTTAAGATTAAACATTATGTAATCGATCAACATTTAGTTTTATTTGTATTTGTTAAAATCCATATAAAATATTAGTATATATTGTATATTACGATTGTGTTGTAGATTATTTTATTATTATTCAAAAGCGTATTGCCATATTACAGTGGATTATTTTAATGATTAATAGCTTCACGAATGCCAGAGAGCCTTTTGACCATATTCAAATTATTATCAAGAGGAATAAAACTACAATCTACTCTCAGAATTTAGTACAAGAAAATAATTTTAAATATTATTTTAATATATAAATGTCAATGTTATGCTGGTATACAAATCTATACTCAAAAGACTTTAAGAGCTGGTCCACATTAGCCTTCCTACATCCTCGTTCCTTTTTCTATGTACTGATATTTGTAAGACTAATTGGCCTTGGAATAAAACTGATTGGAAAAGATACAATGAGAAGGTGATATTGTGTAAAAGGTGAGTTTTTTTTGTGGGAACGGTCGGTAAGAAGAAAAAATGGGAAAGGAAATTAAAACAACTGAACAAAGGGTCACATCGCTCTATATGCAATAAGCAACGCATACCTAATGGAAAAGATGCCAAAAATAATATATACAAACATTAACAAATACTCAGCCTTTAAAAGACAATTGATTTTATAGGGCAGAACATCTTATAGAATGTGAATAAGTTCAGGACAGTGGAGAAGAAGTTGGCAAATAGTTTCTCCATCGAGTTCATTTCATCCAATGATTCTAATCTTGTGTAAATTAGATGGAATATGAATAATCCTTCGAGCAATAGATTTTTTACATTTAAAACATATGCGTATTGTAATAATCGATACTATGCGGACATAATTACCTCTAGATTTTGAAGTAACGCATAATTTGTGCTAGACTCATTGCTAAGGAGCAAAGGATATGGGAAAGGTTTAAAAACTTGCCGATCTAATTAATGAATTAAAATAAGTAGTAAATAATGGGGTTTAGAATTATAAATTGCTTTCAATGCTTAACATTGAGAAAAAAAGTCTTATATTTATTTTATGGCAAACAACGCTCATAGTACAATACAGGTAGTCTGGTCAGATTATACCAAATTGCCAGAACAATTTCCACTGTTACTTTGACACTTTAATTACAAATAATTTATATTAAGAGATAATACAAATATTACGCAGAGATTCGGATTAACATTAACAACTGAGAAATAGGATATTTATTCTTAAGGCTCTTTACAAACATTCAAAAACCACACTTGCTTTCATTTTTCTCTTCAAATTACGAATATCTATGAAAATGTTTGGATGGAAAAAATTATACCTATAGTTTGCCAGATCTTACAAAAAAGTATTTTTTTTTCATAATGGGTTAAACTTGAAGTAATCGATTATTTGACTCTAGTCCAGGACAAAAACTTTGAACAAAAACTTTGAAAAAATTTGAACAGGACAAAAAACTTTGAAAAAAACAGGACAAAAACTTTGAAAAAATTTGAACCTAACGGTCGCCTCGCATAGTACTTAAATAGTTTTATTTTTCGTACTATAAAGAATTTTTAATGAAAGCCAAAGTTATTTTTCTAATTCCTAAACCATGTTTTCATTCAGTTAGCGTATATTTTTGTTAATATTCCTTTTTTCGAATCACTGACCAGTAGTTATGTATTTACTTATGTATTTATAGATTCGTATTGTATAGATACTTAACGTTTAGAGTAGATTGCCCTTTGCACAGCCAATCACATAAATAATATTAAAAAAAATCGACTGACAGTGTTTAGGTGAGAAAAAAACTTGTTCCAAGACCTTTGGAGAACTACTTACTATCGTAATGTTGTTTTATACTGTGTTTGGCGTTTTATAAATGTTTAAAAAAATATTTTACTGTCCGTGACAAGTTTGCTCTATACAATAAAAGTTGTAATAACGGATACGTATAATAGGAGTATAAAACTTTGTTTTGACCATTGCCTCCTACTTAAATCATTGAACTTAATTTTATGTTTTTCCCGTTTCAGGTTGAGGGTCCTAAGAAAAGTGGAAGAGATAATGTGTTTGTGTTTTTAAGAATAAGTGGTTATAAGAAAAAAATTATACTCGACAAAAGTTATCTTTCATTTAATTACACAATTAATATACTATGTAATGTAAAGTTAACATTTGTAAATAACAAAGATTTGGGATGCAGCTGTCGCGTAAAACACGAAACCAAAACAGTTTGTATGTGTGAGTTACTCACATTCCAGCACCTGCCTGTAGGAACACCTGCCGGCCGTCGCCCTTGTTGTACACATGGCAACAGAATTACGAACATCCTTGTTGCTAAGCGTATAAAGTCCAAATTAAATTTGATCCAAAAAGCTATATTGATAGATAGAGGATATCGTTTATTGATTCGTTCGATAGAACTCTTCATGTTTTATGTGAGCCTAGTACTTTCCGATACTTCGTCCAATATCGATGATTTCCAATACATTCCCAATAAAAATAGCTTTCTCAGTCCCTTAGACCCTCCCTCCCTGACCTTTCTAACTTATATATTAAGCATTTTATTTTTTGATGAGCATAGACAACTTCTAACTCATTATATTAATCTAATATACCAAAAAAGGTTTAACAAATCAAATTACTCAAAACTTTACAAAGTTTAAACTTAAACTGTGAATTTGTTATGATAGCCTGGTACTGTGGAAGACGTTTCATCCCGAGTTTCTCACGCTCTCTATATGTCAAAAAATTTGCAAAGATAGCAAACAAAAATCCATCTTAGTTATAAGTTATCAAGGTGTAAGAAACACTGGCACCGTTTGTAGATTGGAAAAAATGTTAAATCAATTGCTTATATCGGCTGGTACTCCTTGGCACTTGCGTAAACTGGCTCTAACAATCGCTTTAGGATTTTCGTCTCTATAATCATACATTTAAGATTGATTTTGTTATTACGAAAGAGATAGAGATAGTATCCCCTTTTTGTCTCTGTCGTGTAGCTGGTTCGACGACCCCGATTCTGGTTGGCATAGACAATAAGGACATTGGAATGCGACGAATTCCTACTACTCTATGTTCTCCTGGTACTAACGGAGGTTTTGAACTCTATCGGAGTTTAAATTCCATTCTTAATCAATCAAAAACTCTTATGATGGACGTCTCATTTTATTTGGCCATTTTTTTTATATTTCATTCCAATATTTACCATAATTTAAAAGATTTTTAGAGTACATTTACAGTATATACAAATTAGTAAGTACTACATATCTAATTTATTCAATGCAATTAAAGCTTTTTTTAAAATCGAATTGTTAGCAAAAATATCTATCTATCTGTTTCCAGATTTTTTTACAATCCAGTAAAGCGCCGATCAAGAAAACTTTATCGGCAATCATCGATAATGGACAACTGATCGGAAAGTACCAGGGCATCATAACTTGTAAGCAGCTCTTCCGAAGCGATCAATACACTAAATTCTGGGGTACACACAGGCCCAGTTGTACACACAGATCACAGATGAATGGAATTTTCATGAATTTTCAGTTGTTGTTATCGGTATTATTCAACGAAGCAGTTTTCGACCTTCGACTTGTTTTAAGAGTCTGTATTGTACTATTGTGTATATATTGCATTTATATGTATTATTTATTTCATTATTGTACTAGATATTTATTACAAAAAAATATTTATATAAAATAATAACAAAAATCCTTTCAATTGCTATCACGGATTTTAATGTTATGGTCGTATGCACATTGTATAAATGTGGAAATATTTTAAGAAACTGTTAATGGCCCACAAAGTTGTTGTTTCCAACCTCAACTAGACGTGATCCATGGATTAGGATTAGTGTTGGTAACATGTAAAGAAATACATCTCCAAACTTTACTTATAGGTAGCAGGCATTAAAATGATGATATAAATAAAAAATATAGTACGTTTACAATTAAGCCTACTTGGTCCTTGGTCCGCGTTCATCAAGTTTTTACGATCATTCAAAAATCTACTCGACATAAGAACTGTTAAACCCAAATTGAAATTATAAAATTAAATTTGTATTGCATATTACAAAAGAATTCCTTTAAAGTTTCAAACCTTCGGGATTGCTCTTATGTCATTTTATTTTAGTGTAGCAAGAAAATAGTTAACAGCATCCGACAGAAAATTTGTTACACATTTTCGATTATTTTTGTTTTAAATAACTTTTTTATTAAATCTTTGGATTCAAAAATATGATCCATTCAATTTATTTGACGTTATACAGCGGGAAAACATTTCACGCACAGGCGCGGGAAGGTTGATTCTAAAATAACCCAAGAAGTCACATGAAAACAATGGTCTCATTTATCCACAATGGACTCGTAACTAGACTAGTTTCCTTTAGTTTGTTTTTTGGTTTCAGTATTTTTGGTTTTCAGACTAAGAAATAATAAAAAGAAAATATATCAAGCCATTTAATCATATTATGTGCTTATAGTATGATAAAACTCAGTTCGAGTTACTTCAAATTACGTGAATAATAATCAAATTACCATATAAAAATTTGGTATCGTGAAATAATTTCCCCGCGCCACAACCTCCAACACCAGGCTTACATGAATGAAGTGTTGGTTGACTTCAATTAGGGCAGTATCACATTAAAAGAAGTTAGAATACCACTTATTCAGTTGAAAGTAAAAAGTGTTTTAGCTAGCATTCCAATACTTACATTTTCCATACTATCTACAATTGTTCGTTTTTCCTGCTTTAACCCTCTTTGTACCTTAAAATATATATGTTCAAGCTAATATGACTTTACCCTAAACCCGAGGGCGTGGCGTGTCCAGCGAAAATCAGGAACATCCCCCATGCGCCCGTTTCACTGCGCAGGATGAAAAGGGATGCCTTCTGACTTCTAGTAACTTATGAAATCCTAGTACATTATTTCTAAACCAAAACGATTTTTTTGTTTTTTTTACTTATTTAAAAAGTATTTTATAATAAAAAAAAATCTTTAAGACAGTAAAATCTTGTTATTTTTTTTTCATGACGATCTTGAAAAAAATAATTTGGATGAAATAAAATTTTGAAATTAACTATTTAATGCTCACGTTGTGTAAAGGCCACAATTTAGCGAGACTAAGAAATTAAAGATTTTGCAAGACTAAAAAGGGCTGAAGAGAAATTAAAAGCCGTCATAGCTTTCTTCCCAAATAGAACATCAGGAATTTGGTTACCTGTGGAGTTTACGAAATAATAAAATATCATTCGTCATATACAAAAAAAAACAGAGTGAAGAATTCATAAGAATTCATTTCATTCATTTATATGTAAAATACAAAAACTTCTCAACATGTAAACACCTCGGAATAGAAACTGTTTAGGATAAGGAAGGTTTAGGTAATTTTCAGGTAAATTGGTCAGCTATAAAATCTTGAAAGAGATTTAATTTATTAGAATACTCATAGCAAAATGGATATACAAATTAAATACATATTTACATATTCGAGTCATGTAAAAATCATAAAAATATTGTTATTGTAAATTGTCCTTTAAAACCTTAAAATAATAATTAACTATACTTCTATAAACCTACTAGTTTATCTCAAGGTGTACTTCAATATAAATCAATTTCGAATGAGTAACGTGGAACAAAATGTTAAATAATGATTGCAAGACTTTGTACAAAACATTGCACTGACTTTATTTAATACTTGAGTAATTCGGCAATTGCATGTACTCAGATATATATATATAAAACGGCGCTATCAGCTTTAATAGAGGATGCGACGTGAAAATAATTTGAGCCTGTCATCAATTCTTATTAAAACTCATTAGTATTCATGATTATTGTTAAAAGTAA
>DVQO01000139.1:0-28154 GCA_018231785.1 Danaus gilippus
GAATTCGCTGGCGTTGCGAAATATGTTTGAAAACGCTATGTGTTGAACGACCTTGTTTCAAACGATTTCACTCCTAAAGCGCCCATTGTACACGGCTGAGTACACCCCTAAAACTTGATATGTAAATATATTTTTTTCATTTTATCTTCTTATATAGCATATTTTATCCCTTATGGACTAATAAATAGAAAAACAATAGAAAAATATACTGCAGTTTCATTTTGGGCGTTAATGGGTTAATATGTTTTTTAAATTTGATTTAAATTATAATCATAATAAATTGTTTTTCAATTAAATAAGTCAGGATAAAATTTCTGTAAATTTTTCTGTAATTTTTTTAATTCCACTTATGATAAATTTTATTATATAATTGAAGCTACCAAAACTTTGTTCCTATACCGTTTGAATAACAAAAAAATTAGTTAAAATCGTCGACAATGGCTCGAAGATGTTGTTGCAATGAAGTGTGAGATGGATTCATAGCTTATGAAAACCGTACGTCTTACACACTCTTGTTTGAACCGCTCGTTAAACATAAACATGATAAGTATATCTTGGGATAACTTCGAAGATATATCCTATGTATCTTAAATTAAGCTGTAATTCTTCTCCCAGCATGCGAGGTAAGGATTAATCTTACGCCTACAATTGTAATACAATGACCATCACATCTTCAACATAAAAGATATATATCAAGATAGTTGTGTGGTTTGTAAATTTAATATCAAACTTAGCGAACCCGAATTACATGTGTAATATAGTCACAGTACAGACTAACAACTGTATTGCAGCACTGTATTGTCTTACTGTCGCAAGTCTACAACTGTCAACTGAAACACGTGCAGTACTAAAGATCGCCTTAGGCGGTTTAGGGTACAGTCGGCGACACAACTCTTACCTGAAGATGTTGAAAATTATTAAACAAATTATAACTTATGAAGCTTGGTTTGGCTTCACTACTTTAGTTCAGATGGTGCGGACGTGTGGGTTGAATTGAAAGTATGAATCTGATAAAACGGCTATTATAAAGGAAAATCTTTATATCATTTTATTTTATTTAAAATAACTTTCAAACAATAGGTACTCATATTGAAATTTACATTTAAAAAATCCACCGACAAATAAAGCTGCTAAACTAGTTCCTACTTTTTATAAGGATTATTATTAAATTCTTAATTAAATCATAAAAAATAAATTAATAATCTATTAAAAACTATTTGTCACGATTGCCTGTTGACGTCGACTGTACAAAGGTACGGCCACAATGCAAACAAAAGCGCAATCTGCGGCGTACAAATCTTAACATTCATTACAGAGTAGAAAATGGTGAACCTGAATTTATTCATGCTAACCTCACACCGACGGTCGTTGGAGCTTTATTATAATAAATAAAATATATTTATATTAATTTAAAGTAATATACCAACATATGGAATAACACAAACATACTCACACGACTTCCAATAACTTAAAATACAGATACTTCAAAGTTGATTTAAACGTTCAAAAGAAAATATATTTAAAAAATATTTCAGTCAATACAAAAAAAATATGCTTCGATAATCACAACAGGGTTGTAAAAATTAGTAAATGTAAAATTTATGTATTATAAAATATGTATGAAAAAAATTCACGTCAGGAATCGAAGCAGCAACCCTGGATGATTCCACGCGCGGTGCCCACCGCTCTCACAATACACCTGAAGCGGGCAATCGCTTCGTATAATGAGGAAGAATATTACCCGATCGCCTGAGGCATTTTTAATTTTCAGACGAATCAACTACAAGTATACCTTCTTTTAGCCTCTGTAATCAACTACATAGATTATATTGAACGTAACTTTAACTAACAAGATATAATATTATATTGTGAGGCGTAGCTGGATAGAGTTGTAAATATCTTTTAATGGTGATGTAATTATTATAGGGGATTGCCCGTTCAGATTGTTACGATTCGATGGGCACTGTGTGACTTCACATAAATAATATCACTAACTAACATCGTTAGAACAAATGAACGTATCTATTTATAATATATAATATACATCTTGGATACATTGGTGTAGCTTTTAATCAATGTAATTTAAAAGCGAAAATGTCAGTTATTTTTAATACAATTAAATTTATTGGAACTTATTTTTACAATATTTTTTACTATACTAAATCTGGATGTATATGTTTTTTATGTTTTTATTATTCTGAAAGCAACTCTAATAAGTCCCGACTCAGTTCTAGAATAAGACAAATCATCTTCAAACAGAATGACAAAAATCATCTTCATAGATAAAAATATTATTAGAAATAATAATAAATACGTGAGATTTAGTCTAGAACTTGTATAACAATCTCAATTTTACCTAAATTATAAATCAATAACTAAACACAATATCACCGTTGAGACCACATGTTAACGGTAGCTGGTTCGATGCCCGTGGGATGTCTTTACGAGGATACAACTGGCCCCTACTATTAGGCGATCACTATTAGCTAACAAGGATCCAATAATACTGGATATGGCATTACAAAAAAAAACAACTTAAATACTTAACTGGTATATAAGAAATATTTTGTATTGAATGTATAAAATTTCTTATTGTTTAATATAATATGATTTCCTCAGCCTAATCACCACGCTTGCTCAAGACGGGTTGGTGATTTCAAATTTATAATGGGAAATTATAAGTCCAGATTTCCTCAAAATGTTTTCCTTTACCGTAAATCAGTGATGTCTAAATACTCTTAGAAAGTACATATGACTCGGAAAAATCACATTAATACTTGCTGGGTTTCAAACCCGCGTCCTCGTGAATGAGAGGCGGTCCTTTAACCACTAGGCCACGACGACCTTATGATTTTCATATAGGTAGAGCTAAAATTAAGTTAATTAATATGCCACATCCATTTTAACTGTACATCGCTCTCTGTAAGCCCTATACGTTCCTAGCACGTAAACTGCGGTGATCGTAAAAGAAAATGCGTCCGCAAGTTTAGGAAATATATTTATTTATCGATTCCTTGCGTGCGATTGTCTGTTTCTTAATAATGAAACAAAATGAATACATAGTGTAAGATAGCATTGAAAAACTTTATTCTTTCACCGTTTTAATAATTATCACCTATTCTATTTAATACTTGTAAAGTATATATACAAAATTTAATAGTCATTAAATTGAAATTTTATCGTTTATATTTAAATACAATAACAGGATTTTGGTTTCAGCGACTCTGAAATAAAAACTCTGTATTAAATAAAAGAAAGATATATTATATTATATATATATATATCATTAAAGGAAAGATAATACTCAAATAGTAATCACAGCCACCATAACTCATAATAAGCCATAACTGAGACGTACCTAGCTAATCCGTTTCTGATACACCATGATATTTACGGGCCCCGTAACACCCATAATATCTTTATACCCAAACTTATGATAAGTCATTAATGCTTTATGGTATATAAAAATTATGTTTAATTCTATAGGATTACAGACGAGTTCCGCTTGATGGTGAATCTTAGATAAATCTGATTTAACACACACAGACATAATCACACACACACAAACACACATATTATATATATATATATTGACACATTAGAAAAAATTTATGACAAAAAAAACTAATAAAATTAATTAAGAAAAATTAAGTCCAAAGGCCGATGAGTTTAAGTATTTTGTTTATGATGAAAGTACGAGTATTAACCTAACCCAAGTCAATTCAAAAATACCATTGACATTAAAAAAGATTATAAATTAGCAAACATGAAGCGAGAGTCGTCGCACGAATATTTTTATACGCTGTACCAACAATCCGTCCGCTGATAAGCAAAGTTGGTAGCAGGGACGCTAAAATGTTGCTGAAATACAAACTCAAAACGATATAGTAAAAAATATATTGATTCACCCACGTATAAACTCATTATTACATACGTCACTATATACCAAAATCTTTATTTTTGATTTTGCCAACTCATTATAAATTGGAGATATTTGATTAGATTTTTAGTATTTAATTATAATTTAAATAATTTTTATGTATTTTCTAATCATATGATAACGAATTTAGTCTAGAATTAATGTTGTAAAGCAGCATTTTATCATGATCAGAGTATGCAACTCGACCCTTTGACATCGGCTAACGTATTTAAATTCATAGTCTTATGAAGTTAACCGGTTATGGGGGGTTGGGAGGCTAGCTGGGGGAGGGGGGGACAGTGTTCGAAGCGTGACTGTACACTTTTTGGCTTCAGCTAAGCCGAATCGCCACTAAGCTATCTCGTGTAAAGCGAAGTAAACGGCTTTTATAAAAAAAAGTTTACCAAAAAATTCAAGTCCAAAAAATAGAACAATTTTTACTAGAAGTTTTCATTATACATCTTTTAACTGTTATCTTATAGCATTCTCATAACTTTATTCTATGTTACTTTAAAACAAATACAATATTTATACTTCATAGCAATCGTCGTCACTCACAAAGTTACTTACGAAACTACTAAGAGGGTGTAAAAAAAAAAACAGATTGTAAAAAAGTGCATTATCAAACTCGTAAAGTCAAAATATTGAGTTATAATCTTTCGCCTCGCGATGTTTCCTCAGAAGGAGTTAAAACGCTATAGTTCGTGCCGCAGCATAAATTAAGGATAGTAACTTGGTAAGAAACCGGCGCGCATATTATCACAATTTTGTTTAAGATTAACGAAATATTCATTAATATTCAAATAGCCACTGAAAAATAATGATTAGCGGACTTTGATGGGATATTATGTTTGTTAATTTATTTTGTTTTATAATTATGAACGTATTTAAATATAATAATTATGAACGAGGTACGGTGACGTTACATATATGTACATACATTAGATGTATATATATATATATGTGTGTATATACTCATTTGTAAGACCAAACAAACCTTTCTGGAGACAATGAAACGATCCGAACCAAACGACATCAGTCGCAGCCGCCAATAACAATAAAGACCAATGTATCGGGTTACGCCACTTCGTCTGACGAGCTCAACCATATTAACATTTATTCACTAAAAATAAAAGGTCCATTACAAAGACTAACAAACGGTCTTTTCTGATACAAAGCCTGTAAATCTTGTTCCAAGTCATCATGTGATACATTCATCCAATTCGAATGCAATTTGCAGCAATTCGAAAAACACACAAAATTCATTTTGAGTTTAACCTTTCCACCTCCCCCATTTATCGTGCACCCATTCACGCTATTCCCGAAAAAGGCTCTATTCGGTCGGATATATTTTCCTCTTGGTTAGCCGATTTCACGGGCAATTGATTTTAAGCCCTCAAATGCCGAACCCTGGACGGTGGCCAATAGTTTATTGGTTGCCATTTGGAAAGAGCGATTTGATAATGTTAACAAGCCCTTATATACAGGGTGTACTGAAACTATCTCAGCAGTTATTTCGATGTTATATTATCCAATATCAGAATCATCGAATGGTATTTCAAGCCGGAGCTATTTGTAGTATAACCCTTTGATAAGGATGTACGTGAATTTGTTTTATTTTAAGATGAACGGAACACCCTGTATGAGTGTAACTATTGATAGAGGTTATAGAGGGTGTTTACACGGGGGTTCACTTTACGGGCACTCTGTAATTGGCTACCTTGTTTATTATCACAATTATGACCGATACGATGTATCTAATAAAATGAACAATTATAATTATAACGTTATTAAAACATAATATAAATATCTTATTAATCTTTATTAGTTTTAACACACGACGAAATAAAATGTGGGTATGTGTGTGTCTGATAAGTTATAATTTGTAAGTCAGTTTATTTGCAATAAATTTTTAGCTATATTTTTTTTTCGGTCTAAAATTATATAAGTAATTTTCAACCTATGATTACTCAATTTAAATAATGATCAAATAATAGTTTTTTTTTTTCTTTAACTGTCTATTTATTAGAATTATATAAAGCTTTTTCTAATATATCACTTGAACGACTAGATTTAATTATTACCATTCAAATTTGCATAATGAATACAATTATTTTAAGTTTCCATAAGTTATTTTCTGAAGAAAACACCAAGTCATTTGCACGACCCATTTTATAATCTGACTTATTCATTAATGACGTCACATGTTCATACATCCTGAACCATTCGTCTAATTATAATAAAACCTTTATTTTACCTTGCACTATGAAAGTTAGTCAATTAGTGAAAACGTTATAGTTTTAACAAATTTTGTTAAATTTCAACTGTGACTTATTCGTTTCTAACTACTTGTACAATGTACATCTGGTTATATTAAATTTAAACTCTTAAACTCTGAAGTATGTAGAATAAAAATATATTGAACATGGAGATATATGTATAAGAAGTGCGGTTACTGTGAACGTAGAGATCAGTATAAGTAAACCCGGTTGTGTAAGCTAGTGTATAAATGATATTTAAACAACATGAGCGCATTCATCAAGCTTCTATCGGTTTATCGCGTCTCCAGAGTAAAAAAAAGCTCGGGGACAACTTCCTGGCCATAAATTCATTAGACGGAGTTGAGTTTTTTTAAACTCACGTACCATATGCTTTTAAATTTTCAGACAGGCACCATTTATACCACCATATATAACCCACATTCATCTTATCTAACAGTAATAATATTAAACTGTCTATATTTTTATTGTTCATCTATAGATATAGATACAAGCATCCATTAACAAGTTTCACGAAAACAATTTCAGTTGTTTTTCATGACAAAAAAAAACAAATATTTTCACATCTATAGTAGGATTTATTCTATAGTAGTAATTTCCTTGGTCTATAAAGTATAAGTGGGCCCTCTGATAGCTACAAGCTCTTCGTTGCATCCGACTCAGACGAGAACAGCTAAAAACTCAACACTAGATCATAATTTATTTATCCCGATGACCCGAGTCCGGGCCTGCTATGAAAAAAAAACCCACGTATTTTATTCTCATTTACAATATGGCTTTTTATCTTTCTGTTTTATGTCTTTTTTTTCTGGTTGTAATTAAAAATATTATAGGTATTTATTGCTAGGGAAGGCCATTACGCGTTTATTTGGAGTCCTAATCGTTGTGTTTACATTAATTAGCAATATTTTAAGAGTGTTTCGTAACTTAATTGCCAAAATAAATTTCATTTGTTTGAATTGTGGTTGTTTTTTATTTATATATATTGTTTATTATTGTATTTTTGATATCGGCGTAACGATGTGTTTGGATGAAAATCTCATAAAAATATATTCTTTCAAATCATTTCTTTGATTTTAAATGACCGCATAGACGTTCTACGAGATTGCCATTAGAACTTCATAACTTGTATAATATACGTTTAAATTGATATTATTGTTAAATTATATTATATATAGATAAAGATTGATCCTCAGTAATAATTAAAGTTGAACCGTAGTTCATGTAGGAAGCAAGGTGCCGTGATTGTGCCCGAAGGCTGTACGGACTATATACCGCGGACGAACAACCATCATCTTTTACATCAAACGTTTTGTTAATATTTAGATAATAAATATATAATTATCAAATATATTCCCGTCTCATATATACTTCTTTCCCAAAAAAAATACAAATAGTAATTAATAAAAAAATGAATATAATTCAAAAAAAATTCAAGCTATATCTTTCATTATTCATTTAGTATGAGCGTTATAACATAGTCAAATATATGTATATATATGTTTGTATATTATTAAGTATCAAGATGTGTTAATGTTCTAAACACAGTGACCCCGTGCTATGATAGTTCCCAATAACAGCCTGCAGCGGTCAATTATTACTATTAATTAAACCACCTGCTCTCAAGTATCTATTATCACTCAATTTAGTACGTCGAATGTTGTCTTAACTTTTGATTAGCCTGTTATTAAGGTCTATTCTATGATATTTTGCCTTTATTATGAACAAAAACGAAAAAGAAGATACTCACAAAAGGTTTCAATCATCAGCCTATCAGAGCCCACTGCTGAGCAAAGACCTCTTGCTCTGCTAACAAAGTCATTGATCAGACTAAAAAAATGTAACCAAAATATAAAGTTAAATAAAAGAATTAATGCAATCATTTATAAAGTTGAATAAAAATGTGAAATCTATTCATCTGACCAACCATCCGGAAGGCTCGCGCGGATGAAGCGGGGTGCGATTAAAAATATTATCTTATAAAAATGGCGGAGCTGTGAAATCGAGCTTGCATTAATTACATCGGAAGGGTTGGTTGTAAATTACTAATATTTTTTTGTTCTACATCGATAACTCACTCAAGTTTTTTGGTTATTTTTATATCATTCGCTACACTAATAATTTCCCGCGACGTGACTCGCATTACAGTTGTAATAGAACATATTTATTGTGGACCCGTCATAATATACGTACCAAACAAAGTATAAGAACCCGAAATATTCCATAACTCCCAAGAACATATATCAAGCTAATCAAATTTCCAAAAATTATGTTGCCCTCAAAAAATGTCCCTCGCTTTGAAGTACTTTGTACGTAAATGGAAATCACGAGGCTGTCTTAACCCTGCTTAATTATAATTATTTTAATATGCAAATAATGATAATAAAATTTCGTAGGTTTTCCTGCTTTTTGTGTTTGCGAGGGTTATATTGGGTTATACATAATTATGTTGTAGAAAAGGTTCCACCTGTTTAAGCCGTTATTTTTATTTATGCGCATGTTAATTCACATACCCATACATATTTCTTATGAATAATCATTGTAGTGGAAAAATTACATTTTCTTTTACGTAAATATATGAACATTTTGCATCTTTCTATGATGAGAATGGAAAAACAGTTTAAGGTTCTACTAAAATATAATGTTATATCGCTGCCAATTGAATCACTATTTCTAAATAATTATCAAAGAAATGAAATTTATACATTTCAATGCAAAAAAAAATAATCTTTTTGCAACATAAAATATTTATCGAGAATCATGTTCAAACAGCTGAAAACGGTATACGCCACACAAATCAAATATTCGACGTCTTTGACAATACAAAAGGAATATCGTACAAAAAGAAACACAATACAAATCAGAGTATTCCCAAGTCAATCGTTGCAAGGGTTAGACGGACCGAGAATCAGATCGTAATAGATATATTTGTATGATATACTGTGTATAAATCGGTCGCTATGTTTCCCCGGGGCACTTTTTTACGCACTTCTCCATAGTTCGCTGTGGGGCATGGGGCATGTTGCAAACAATAGAGCCTCCGCTATTGGATAAGGTAATGGACTTCCGATATCTTTATACAAATTTGCTTATTTTTCGCGACTGTAACGTTTGGGGGTTTAAATGCTGAACAAATATTGTGTTTGTATTTACGGATTACTAAGAAAAAGTCAGGATATTTGTGGGAAATGGAATGAAAAATTTTCAGTTAGTCCTGATAACAGTAAAAGTCCTTAAAAATGATGGATGTTTGAAGACATTTGGAATAAAATTTTTAAAGAAAATTTTCTGACCAATATTATAGCTAACTAATTAAATGTTATATTATTTTTTTATGATAACCGAATGAACAGTCAATGGTAAAAGACTGTGAAGAAATTTAATTCCTTTATATCAAAGAGACACCCACGTAATCATTTTAGAAAGGTAAAAGGGTGATTCAAATACCAGGCAGATATCATCTGTTTAATAGAGATAGTTCACATATGCTAGCAATACATTGTATATAGAAAATTCTTTAGGTTGAAGCAGTAAAGTCTTCGAATTGAAGTATACACCAAAAACCGAGCTTGATTAAAGCTGTTTCTGAGCTTACAAAAGAATTGTTAACGTCATAGAACGGCTTGGTTGACGATCATAATGGACCAATCAACTGGAAGACCTTAGATATCAAGTGTATTATACAACATATTTTTCTGTACATATCGTATTATAAGTATCATCTACATTATCACAAGTTCTACTTAGAGGTAGTATCTAAGCATCAATACATTTAATTCACACGCAAATATCTTCGAGAATTATGTTCAGTTTAAGTTGATTTTCTTTTTTCTCTCAGCATTTTCCTCATATCCATGCTATCCATCAAAACTATATTTTTCTTTACCCCTTTCAAACAGCGAAGGGCCGGAAGCGACACATTGAACATAAAATATGATTTGTTTTCGCATTCATCTCAATTTTACGCGATATTTTATAGAGAGCCTACTGAGTTCTGTCATATAACATTTGAAACACTGGATTTATACCTCACAAGATAATCTTAAGTCTACGTAACGGATATCAATCGATATCATAAGAAATTCATAAAAAAATATATGACAAACTAATATACTTCAGGCCAGAAACTCTTGTCTAATAGATGTTATAATAACAAGTTCAATTAGAAATCGACTAATGGACGTGAAAACGATTAATATTCATTGTTAGCTGAATCTACATCGAACCATAGCTTACTTTATAAGAAAAACAATTAAGAAACAAAAGATAGAAGCTTACATAATAAACAATTACAGCACCGTATTACCGGTTGATATTAAATAACTCAATTCGTTTCTAATTTGTCGACAATTGTTCCCGACAAAGGCGCGCACGAACGAGTGCTCGCGAGTATGAAGGAAGTCAGCAACTAGAGGGTGTTAGGGTTGGGAAGGGCTGGTATCGATGATATTAATAAACTATTAAAAATATAAGAAACTCTTACACTTGTAAATAATACAGAGTTTCTGTTTGAAATATTATTAAGACGTAACTTTGAGAGCATTGGAAATAATTAAGGAATATCGTAACATATTAATAATAAAATTATTGGTAAAAAAAATTACATGTGTAAACCCAATGATAATTATCTAATTCTTAACACACATGCAATTTTCTATTATTATTAATACATATAGGTATGTAGCCAATTAATTGGAAAAACTATGTTCTTAAGCCGAACTATATGATCAGATTTCATGTACTGTATAAATGAAAAATCTAATAACGTTAAACCAAGATATTAATCTTAGATAAATGCTAATGATATATCGATTTTAATTCTAGATCTATGTACATCCCTTTTCGAACAAAGCAAACGCCATTGCCACTGGCGTTGTCGGGGCGGTGCGCCGATGCGTTTATAATATTTCATTTATTCATAATAAATTATAATCGTATACATTCAAGACTTTGGAGACTTAATCCTTCACACATACTGCATCCATCTTTAAAATTTTGCTTCGTTAGTCATGATTTTAATTAGTATTTGTTTAGTTTTTATTCAAATCCTCTCTTTATATAAATATAGCTGTGTGAACAAGTCTTTGCACGTATTCAGTAGGTTTTACTATGACGTTATTGACAAGTAATAATCTTTATTTTTATCATCCATATAGGCTATTTTGTTATAAACTCAGTGAAGAATTCATGTATCAATAAAGTACGCTGTAAGTCTCAGGCACTGCCTTTGGAGGCTCTTTCAAGGAAAATTTATGACGCAAGGATTATTGCACCGCTCGCATTGAGCTCAACTTTGTCGTATGTTATACGATGTATGTGGAATACTTTAAAATTATATTCCGAAGAATAAAACTGATCGAGGAACGACGAAGGTTTATTTTATGTTCGAAATAAATTCGATAGATAAATTATTTTTTAACTAAAACAGAGTTTTTTCATAATAACCGTAGTAGCTACACATTTCATCCTGTTTTTGTTTACGTATATTTTTTATAAAAATAAGAGGAATTTAAATTCCAACATATAAAGTGGTCTCGGAGATGTTAATGAAACAGTAATTTGCATTCAAATCTAACAAGCGATATACAATTTAATGAATTGACTATAATTAGTGCGATGGAGGCGAATTCTTATGTGTAGAAGACATAAAACTCAGCAGCTTTAATGAAAAGGATCTAAATAAGCCCTTTTTTAATTTCTGATCTTATGAGCTATCCGTCTCTTTTATAGCTGATTTTACGTGGTCCTAAATTTGAAGGGAAATTTTTGACGAATATCAACCAAAAAAGGGGTTGTTAAATCTTAATTTTTTTCCTCAAAATATCTTTTTTAAAATATATGTTTATTATTTTAATCTTTAAGTGAAATTATTATAATTTCAATCAGATAATTAACAAGTAAAGATAAAAAAAAAAAACTTCTACGTATTGTATAATTAATTTATAGTATAATATGTAGTGAATTATTACATATTTGTCATAGAGTGCATTCAAAGGTAAGTTTTCTTTAATTTTTCCTGCTTCCCGGACGCCATAACTCATGGTATTGTTCTGAAGGAGTTCTAAGTTCAGTCTGGGATGCTTTGTGTTCCTGAGTTATAGCTGTGGAACGGAACCCATTTATTGTTTGATGATTTTTCAGTTTTAAGAATGTAATAAGTGTGAAACTTTCGATACATTCAAACTGATAACGGTGGTTGAAGATACTTTTAAGGTAAAACGTATTAAACAATCTTGAATTCGAAAAACAAACAACATTTTATTAAAAGAAGCAATGCTGTAAACTCGCGAGAGTTTATTAATTATTATGAATCTTTATTCACAACCAGAATTAATTCATAATAGAACACTACGTCGGCCAATACTTAGAATAAAGTTTATAAAAAAAAAAACGTTTCAAAATCTTATAAACAACGTGAGATTTTCCTTTGACAGAATTTCCTTTGTCCTACAGTTACTGATTTCCCAGGAATAATTCTATATTGCTCGGAAAACATTATTGCAATCTAAATAGTTTTACATTGATATCCAAGATTTCCGCATTTCATCCGAACGAACCTGCATTACAGAGCAATTGAATTTCATCTCAACTTTAATATTTCATTATTGAACGGTTTTGCCAAATATAAATATTAAATGTATTAGAATTCTTATAGCATTTGTCAAGAGCTCGTAATCAGCTGTTCCCATATATTCAGGAGGCCATAAATAATTCTAGGGATATCGCGATATATCAACCTGACGCACGTAATTTTCCCTAAATACCAAAAAAATAAATGAATTTCCACACATGCCTCATAGTCATCTTAGATGCGTCACACTGACTTATTTATGAGACCGGCTGAGATGCCTTGCATTGAGAATAAACGAAATATATTCCTTATCTGGATACACCAGTATACTTAAAGAATCATTATAAATTAATAATTAAATTATCATTGAAACACTATAATTGAAGTGAAGTTAAATAAAATCTATTATATTAAACCATCACTTAACCAAAATTTTTTTTTCACAAGAGAAACAAAATACGAAAATTAAAAACGATTTTACCTAAACTAAATTTTTATTTATTACAAAAAATACATTTATACGATATATAAAGAAACTATTTGTTATCTTAATATATTTTATTTGATAAAAAAACAATGAAAGTACTTCACAAGTATTTGGTGTACATTTTTTTATATAATAAGTTGCTTGGCGTTTTTTTTTTCTATCCTTTCCACAGACGATTGCAAGGAAACTTCCAGAGTAACTATCCTTTTAAGATTCAAGTGAATTTGGTTCCGTTTCTCGTACCTACTAAATTATATTTTAATACCAACTCACTGGTGAAGAATATATTCGCTGTTTTATTTTATTCAAAGTATCATTTTACTGACACTATGTATTTATAATTTATATGAAAATACATGTAGCAGTAATGTTTCAAGAACATTGTCATAAAATTTCGGAGACCGTTTTCTAATTGGTAATAATATTACCATATTGATTTCCTTTTTAATAATTAAATAAAATCCAAGTTACAAGAAGCTAAGGGAACATTCTTATAATATTACATGTATTTATATTCTATACATAAATTTTGCAACAGAGATATATGTTTTTTATTCTAATCGGCACTTTATTATATTAATATACGTTACACTTGATATTATGAAAATCCTACGATGTACCTCTGTAAGAAAACGGCATGGATGAGAGGCCTACTAACGCCATCTAGTAGCGAGTAGCTAGAGGCAGTATGTGGAAAATTTTAACGTAAAGACAGTATTATATTTTCTGTCGAAGACATATTTTTATTAATAATGAAAAATACTAAAATAATCAGCAAATAAAACATAATTAAGCTTCTCATCATCTAAAATTATTAAAAAATGGGAATAGAAAGAAAATTTCATTACTTTTCTTAGAAATTGCTTCTTGAAATTGTGGAGACAGTTGAAGAGATTTCAATATATACATATTAGATTTTTTTAATTCATTATTGGTATTCATAAATAAATTATTGGTGTAACATTAAAAAAAAGTTAAACGAAAAAAAGATATTTTTAATTCATAAACATATGTATATATAATCATATTAGCCTATACTAATTTCCCAATTAAACATAATTAATAATTATTAATTTGATATATTATATTATAACTTAACCCTTGCGGAATTTACGCTGTACAGATAAATAATAATAAAATGTCTCTGCCTTAAAACGAAAACTGTGTTCTGGGATGGGAGACGAATCGGCCTGAAACTGTTGTATTATGAACCCAAACGGTATAGAAATAAGGAGTACAACTTGTGCTAAGAACTTAATAGATATTTATTAAACTCATTACTTAATGAGGTCTAAAAAGCGTGTAATTTTCGAAGTTTTTAATCCTTATATATAGTCTTTCTTAGAAAATACACCTTTATATGGCTCCTATTAATTGTTACACTGTTAGTAACAGTTAAATTATAGTCTAAAACTAATATAAGGTTAAATCTAACGTTACATAAACAGTATTAGCTTCTCTGAAAGATATGAGTTATAAAGTAAAATGTAATTAATATTTCAGCTTTCGCCGAAATAAAAGGAATAAAAAGTTTCAGTCTTCACTAACATATATGCGAGTTTAAACAGAAAACATATTAGTATTTGTATCAAATAATATGTACAAAGATAAAACAAACATAATTTATATGTTTATACAAACACATCTCAAAAACTAAAATAACTTTTCCTTGAAACACTAAATAGGAAATGATGTTTATTATAATTAACATTTTAGAGTTACTCGTAATGAACTCTAAAAGTTTTTTTTTATACTCACTCTTTATACTCATTATTCAGAGGTTCACTTATATTAGAATTACTAAATCTAAAATTTTATATTCAAAGTTTCGTTCCATAGAGTTCTTGGAAAACAAAATCCAATTGATCAGTGGAAAGTACTTAGTTTAAATATATTGTTGACAAAATTTCATGCTATAATGATTAAGAAACGAAATTCTTGTTAAGTGAAGTGGAGAGACAGTTCGAACGCTTCTCGTAAAACTTGTTTTCGTCTTACTGTAATTCAGAAGGTTGCATCGACGCGAGGCGTCGTGATGCTAGGAAAAGTTTAGTTACACTCATGACATGTAATAAGTATAACCTTTTTCTTCTACTATTTTATTATGTTTTTGTAAAAAAAGCAAGATTCAATACTAACTCACCATTTTGTACGAATATCTTAAGCAACAATTTAGCTGACATAAAAATAAAATATATTTAAGCCGTTTCTTCCAGGAACATCCTATTGATTTTAGGTATTAAAGGCTTCTGCTTATTGGTTGGTACCAATACATTTCCTGTTAGATCTAGAATCATTTCTTATTTTAAGGCTTCGCTCCGCCTTTCAGTCGTTATCGGTTCGAGTTTGCGCACTTCTTGTATTGGAAAAGGATGTATAGACATTCTAACATTCAACATATAGAAAGTTTATAATATATTTATGTATACTTTATGTTAAATAATACTATATTTATATTTAAAGGAACATATCGTCGTCATCAGCCTATCAGAACCCACTGCTGAGCTACCTCTTATTATATGGAGAAGATTTGAGCATTAATCACCACGCTCGCTCAAGACGGGTTGGTGATTTCAAACTTATAATTCAGAAATTATGAGTCCAGATTTGTTCACGATGTTTTCCTTCTCCGTCTGTCAAAATAAATATATCAATGAATTTTAATTTATTATTTAGTATGAATACAATCTTATCATCTCGTTGATTTGAATGACCGATTTAGGTTTGTCTGTCTGTCAGTATCAATATATAGTTTTAGAGATTTTTTTATATCTCCGAAGTCTCTATCGGGAAGCCACCCACGGGGCGTGCCAATAAATCAATATCCGATAGACACGCCCAGGAAAAAATCCAGTTAACAGCGCATGACTGGTTGACTTTATGTGTACGTGTATAAAAACATTATTAAACTTGAACATAATGGTTTGAAACTGTTGATTATTATGAAATAACTGTAACTGAGTTGTAGTTTCACTATAATATGATAAATATAAGAAAATCAATATACTATATAATGTTCTGAAATAAAAATAAATAGCAATCTATGTATATATTATTTGGATCTTTTTCAAATTGTTATTCTATAAGGAAAAACGAAATTTTTCGTTGTTCCTCTGAATGACTAGTATTAAAATTATAACCAAAATATAACTAAAAATATGTAATTATTGATACATACAGCTCCATGTGTGATTTAATTTATTTCTTTTATAGTATAGTCGTTCAATGAAATTTATCCGCTGAAGAACTAAAGTCAAGAATATGATAGAGTCAAGAATTACAACCGTACAGAATCTTGAGCGTGTACAACGTCTATTACAAACAAATAAATATGAAATAATTTAATAAACATATTGTATTATTCCTTAATTTGCTACAAACGTATTTCTCATCGGTCCGCAAACGTGTGTTTGAAATAAAATTTTATAAAAATAATTAAATTAAAATAAACAAAATAACTATTCTTCGATAAAATATTATTCTTCGTCTTTTGGAAATGTTTCTGTATAATGAAGAATGAACAGAAATGAAGAAGGTTTAGAAATTAACGATTCTCCATTCATCTTCTCTCGCCACATAATATGTATAATATATTTAAGTTTGTGAGTAAAATAAAATCCATCGATACATCTAATATGTATGAATAAAAGTGTTTTATGTAGGCGTCTGTGTGGTCTGCGGGCGTGCCGTGATGCTGTCATTGGCTGATTGGAAACCGATCAATAACCGATAGTCCATACGCGTTCCACGTTCGAATACCAGCACCCCATTGGTCGGAATTCGAACTTTTTGAACGCGTTCCATAACGGTTTTATGAAAAACGTTCAAAAAGTTTCATATAGAAGGTAGTTTCATAATTGATCATTATATGTATGTTAATGTAGATATGCAATTGTTGAGATGGCATCTTTAAATCTAATTATTTGTACTGACAGTTTTTATCAATCCTTTCTTTCTTAAAGAATAAAAATAATTACAAGATGAAAGATATTCCTTGCGACGGGCGGAGCCTTTTTTTATTTTTTTAAATATATTTTTTTCCCGTTTTGTTTCGTAGACGCGATCTGTCGCCGGCGCTTGTAATTCATCGGTGCTGGATTTGGATTTGTGTGGATCTTACTTTAATTATAATGATATTTAATTTATATTATTAAGTTTAATTAATTAAAAATGACTAGATTTAAAGGAATCATTCGATGCTTTTGTAGAATTTCACAAAACTAAGACACGGTAGAAAATTAATTGAATTTTTTTACAATAATGAAGTAATCGTTTAGTTATAGTTTTATTAGTTGTCAAACAGATTTTCTTCTTGATCATAAACAACTTAAATGTATTGTTATTATCAGATTTTCTTAGAGTTCTACTTTCAGCGTAATAATACGGAAGGCATTTAAATATACTCGACCATTATGTCACATTACAATACATTTTGTTTCATTAATACAAAGTTAATGAATGACCGCATTATTCTATATATTATAATAATAATATTTAATTTATATAATTCTATAAGTCTTATCCACAGAGGACGACATGATCTTTTAATTCAATTCTTGGTCCATACTAATTAACCCTTTCTGAGAGAATTCTTTGCAAAGAGACAATAATAATAACTAACTAAATGAACGTTAATATCACGGACGTGTTCTGTTTCTCTTATATTTAACAATTCTATTTTATATAGAACTAAGTTATACACAGTTTGACGTGCGGGTTCTCTTGCATTTCGTGTCTGTTTACAATCGTAGGTACTTAAAACGTTGGACAAACATTCAAAACGTCTCTTTTCTTTTATTAGTTAGATGTTTTTTTTCTCATATTAAGGTTGAAACATATATGAATAACTTAATTCAGAACAATCACCATTAATAAGAAACTAATAATGGATATAACAATGATTGCTGGGTCTATCCGACCCGAGGGTCAAGTCGATGGGCCTTTGAAGGGTTGATTAAGGTGACCCGAGGGTCGAACTTTAATGCGGGTACCTGGCCATTTTGGTGTTTACTTGTTTTTTAAAGTGTTAATTAGTTGTACCTGCGTCGGTAATGGGGGGGGGGGGTAAATAGGGGAGTTTTTTTCCTTGAAGCTTACGTTTCCGTCACTTTTCTATTCAAATGCTATTATATTTAATTATTTATCAGATCAAATTGTACGAACGTATTGTGTAGATGAATAAAGCCAATGGAAAACTAAAGCCTCCTCAAAATCTCTCCGACGTAACTTAAGTTTTGTGAATGCAATGAAACAATAAATATAACATTAAATTGAGATACACTGTTATAATGATAGACGATTGGATGGCTTGTGGTTATATAAATAGAGTTTAAATTAATTTAACAATATCCCATCCTCAATACAGATCATATGACGTCATCTCAATAAAAAAAGCAGAACATGTTAGGACGTTTTAATTGCATGATGTTATTCCCTAATAGCTTTCAGACCTAGGTTACCTTCAATTAGGGCGAGTACCCTAGTGTCGAGGGCTGGTTAATTAAACGTGTAGACATTATAATAGACAGTTTGTGTTTTTTTTTGTTTAGTTTTAACCATTTTTTTTCTATTTTTTTTTCAGTAAACACAACGCTATTTGTTGAACAACATGCATTCGTCGTAACAACGGTACGTACGTATTTTAATACGTTCACACTTTACTGATGTATAATTAATTAACGAATGGTGGGATCTTATCAAATACAGCGATTTTTAATAAATGATTTTTGTAAAAAATTAACACTATAGAATAATTAATTTTTGTTCTTTAATATACGTCTTATATATAACAAAAAAAAATATGGCATTCGAAAGCTACTATTTTAATGAAAAACATAATAACTACTCAAAACTGTCATAACATTTATTCATAATGATTATCGTATTTAAATCAGCATTGTCTTCATAATTGCCATTCTGTCATTGTTTGATAAATTTGCTAACATTTATTTTGATCACGATAAAAATTCAATTCCGTGCCGGGGCATCGTCGATACAACAGCGAAGGGTTAAGATGGCCGATAAACAAAAGACAAGAAAAAAAAAAGCTAATTTAAGTTAGAGCAAGGAAACGAATTCGGTGAAAATTCTCTATATACATATATTGTGATAATACTGGTGCGAGAAATACGGTTTAAATATTATTATAACATAGTAATATTTGAAAAAAAATATAGTTAGTTTTAGTTTACAACTATTTTTTGATGGCTTTACGTTTTAGTGTGTTACAGTGGACTAAATTTTGATTAAGTAAGCTACTTATTCCTTTTTTAAGTATCCTTTAAAATAAAAGATCATAGCAACTATATTTCCATACAAATATTATATTTAATTTTTTTTTATTTTGTATGCGGTTGTGACATCTCTATGTAATTACCGATGATATCAAAAGTAAAAGAAATCGCAAGAGACAATACAACGGGGGGCATTCTTCTAGTTAACTGGCCGTTATAATTTACTCCTGATTGAGATCAAGATGAAATTAAGAAAAAATAAAGGGACAAAGGGGAGGGTGGTTGTCTTTTTTTTATCAAGAGTTGATTTCACAAACAGACATCCCTTTGTTTTATTAACCGGTTCGAATTGACGGTACGTTACTGAATTATTTATATACGACAGAAAAAAAAGTAATTGGTTCGTTATCAAAACGACATTTTCAGTCTTTGATTCGGTGATCAAAGTATAATTTTTATTTTGTTAAATTGAAATTAAGTCTGAGTGTCTTTCTTTTTGATTTAATCGAATGGCTATTGTTTTGAGGTGATGTTAGTTAGTAAATCTTATCTTGTTTACGTCCAAAATTCAGATAGTTTTCTATTGAAGAAATTATATTTAATTTAAAATGAATATGATAGTTTAAAATAACATACGATTTCATACATTTATAATGTCAAAATATATTTCGATATAACTACGTTTTCATACATAGTTCTGGTATATTTAATTAAAATCGTGAATATAAACTAAATTGAAACTAACATTTCGTTTTCCTGTGATGGCGATTGACGACAACACACACACACACACGCACACACACATATGTATATTTATATTTCTTTATATATATATCTATATATTTCATATTCAATATAACAAATGCCCGTGATCTGTACATAAGATAATCTTCAATAGACATTAGAATTCTAATCGTCACGTCTGCAATCATTGAACGGCCTCGAAGTCTTAGCCACAATTTAAATAATTTTTACATTTAAAATCATTCGCGATGACGTCATCCAAAGGGTAACCGAGAATCGCGACCATTGAGAAGAGATAAGAAAGCTTGGAGGCTGGCGCAAGTGAATATTAACAGATTCATTTCATATATTAAGATTGATTATCAAAAAAAACACGCAGTCAACTGAGCATTGACTATTATGACAACAAACTTAGTCGAGTTTACATATAAAAATATCAATGAGTTGTGACTTAGTCAAGGTATTTTATAGTTTTTTAATTCAGCTATAATATGTATTAGATTTTTTAGTAGCTGTTCTCTTGTATTGTTAGGAATATTTTTCTTAATGATATCTATAGTTAGCATCAACAAAATATAGTTAAATAAAATTCGTTTAAAGCAACAATAGCTTAAAAAGAAATCAATTAAATATATAATTCTATTTCTGAAATAAAAACACATCAATATTAATTTTAAACGCCAACTCTCAAGCCTTAAGTCAAAATGCAAATAAATTCCAAGTGATTCTTTTAAATACGGATTTTAAGCAGATTTTCTGTGGAATAAGTAAAAACGGATCCGTCAGCCGCTAAAGGTTTAAATATTTGAATATTTATAAGTTTTTCTATTATTGCATTAAATTATTTTTCGGATTCGGTTTTTGTCTTACTTAAATTGGAAATAGATCCGCTGTTACAATAAGAAAGATGAGTTGAAAGTAATAATTGGGGAAAGACAAAATCAAATGTTAATCTATGCAGTAGAAGTAATGAGTTTTATCGAATTCAAAATTCTTGGAGCATTTAGTATGAAAGTCATCCCTTTAGTAATAATATTAAAGTTGTGAGAGCCCGATCGAGTGTTCATAATGTAAGCCAATATCAGTAAAACTACTAATTGGCAGAGCGTGAGGGCAATTTAACAGAATAGAGGATGCCGCGTTGAAAACCTTTAAATATGATATGAACCGAAAATTGGCGCAAACGACATTATCAGGCGGAATTACTGGAGCTGTTAGCACTGACGCACTGGAAGTAACAACTATGAACTAAAAATACGAAAGACGAATACTAATATGGAATAGTTTTAAATAATTATTCAATCGATTGTATCTCTTATTTTTATACATCGAAAGAACATTATCGTTCACATATATTTAACGTAGCAACAACTCCTGATATATTTTCCTATGATCATTGAAGCTACCGAGCACTAAATAGTACTTACTTAATAACGAATTATGGTTCTGATGAAGTGAGTCATAGTCATATGTGATGACTGTTTGTACGTTCGATGTTAACTCGCGAGCTAAGGTAAGTAGCCACGAATAGGTAAGTATTCTGTGAAATATTACCAATAATATGTAGAAATATATATATTAATACAGTCGAAAAGACTTTACGTAATTAATAAATAAGATCTCTTAATTAGGATATGAGATTCCGTGATCGCAATTATAAATAAAGGGAAACTAGCTCGGTAATGCGTGTGTCGTTTTGAAAATTTGATAACTTTACACTCTGGCCTAGGACACGTTTGGGAAATCTCTCACTCTCATTATGATGTGCGTTCGCTAATGTACGCGCACCTTTCAACGTGGATGTACAAAACAGATAGACTATGGATATGACAAACGTAAGATCTGAACAGGCGTTGATGTTAAATTTAAATCGATCATGTTGTATTAAATAAAATGTTTAACTAGTACATCAATTATATTCTACTTAAGACTATGTTTATGTATAAAATAGCTCAGTTTTCAATATTTAAGTTATCATTGTATAATAAATTACCGTATCCAATATATATTAAATCCAGCCCTATATACGATCCGTCCGCGAGGCATCTAGAGAGCCCTTAAGTGACAAACTCCGAGATGGATTTTTGCTGTAGGTCCTTCCAACCTCTTAATATCGACGGAATTTATGTAGGAAGTTTACATTATTTTGTTAATTATTTAAATGTAAGTTAGTTGATTTAATTCGCCGCTACCTGTTATTTAGCTATGAATATTTATTTAAAACAACACAGCATCACAACTCGAGCTATAACTCTCGTTTAAAAAACATCCAAGTTGTTGGGACGTTCCCATTAAAATTGTGAGTTATCATCTCATATAAATAACAGTTATTTTATTGTCTCACCTTCTGTGCGAGTTTCGAACATTAATAGCTGAAACAACGCAGTCCCTGGATTAACAAAGTAAGATTGTCAACTGTCTTAATTAATAGCAGTTCCAAAGAAAACAATATCATTTTATTAGCATAACTCTCAAAGCTGATGTACACTACGCGTTTTAAACGATACGGATGGATGAGTTCGGGTAATAAATTATTATGTACTTTTATTTCAGTAAGACACCTCTTTTCTATATGAATGAAACATACTATTTTATGTGGATGTGATAATATAATAAAAAATAAAACAAAACACATTAAAATAGGCGAAATTAAAGAAGTAGAATATACATAATTATCATTCATAAAATCTCATTTCTTAGTTTTAAACGCAGTGATTAATTCTTATCCGTGTAAAGCTGAGTGTGATACCAACTTAAAGGAAGCTTTAAATAAAGACGCCGATGACAAGTTTAAGCAAAGTTGCCTGAGTTTAGCAGTTAGCGCCCTTTTTTTAGATAAACATACTTTTTGTCCGCCATTTTATGGCGCCGTTAAAAGCACTTGTTAATAAAACACTTTGATCATAACTGTTTATAACGAAGAGATTTTTTTTATACCAAATATAATTAATTTCAATAATAATCAATAACAAATCTTAAAAGGTATTGGAAATTAGATTTAATTAATTCATTTTTTTATTATTGCTTCTCGATAATGCGGTTAAGAATTTCGTTATAAGATCGTAACAAAATTCAAATGAGATACATTTGACAGAACAAAACAATTGAGTACAAAAATCTAAAGAAACAGTCAAATTGAGAAAACAAAATATTACCCAATTATTCAAGGCGTCAAATAATAACCAACCTCTAATAAATAACCAGAAATCAAACTTAAGAGCTTTACTGTGTCTTATTAACAAGAAAAGTCAAAACGACTCACAAAAGTCGAGAGTAATATTTTGAAGAATGCAAATGAAATCAAAACTGAAGTTGATACAACTATGACCATTTACATAAAATAATACTTAAACTTGGCAACCCTTTTAAATGTAAGACTTATACAGAGCTTTGTTCCTTTGATTTGTATACGTCACAGTATAATTAGAATTACGGTAATTTTATGATATAGCCAGTTAAGTTATGATTTATATGACATTTGTATCATGAATGAGATGTTATAGGAATTACTTGAACTGACGCTAGTTGTATTAGTGGGATTGGACTGTAACGTTACTCGGATTCGATTAAGTATTAAGCAATGTAATTATGTTAGTGTGTGATTCACGAGTTTGTATCATTATTTTTAACCAAACCAATGTAGAATTAAATATCATAAATTATATATATTTTGATACAAAAGACATTGGCATCAAAAACTAAACGTTCCGATGGAGTTTTGAGAATTATAAAAAAACAACATTCTCCATGATGCTCAAAACCTCAAAGTCAAACCTCCACAGACGGTCGAGAACGTTTTCAAAGATGAATCTGAATAGAAATAATGTTTATACTATGCATGTATCATTAGAACATATAATTAGAACCTCAAAGCCCCATTGAATATTTCACACTATTGGCTAAAAGAGTTCTTTCAATACGCCCAAAGCGTTTTGAATGAATGGCCGCTATTAGGTTCTGTTTACACTGACCGAGAGATGTGTTTCCACACTCTGACCGGCTCGAGTCAATAGCGCATCATTACCCGAGTGTCGCCTTATGCTACTCGCCTGGAAATATCCGCGAAAACTTGTCTAGTAAGTAACGTCAAATAAGTTTTCATATCGAAAACATTGATAAAGAATAAAAGCAATAATTTTATATCATATTAAAAATGTTTATATTTTAAAACTAATCGTTGCATACTAGTATATATTCTGATGTATTTTTTCCGTTCAAGTATCTAAGATCGTTCAAAGCTGCATCTCGAATCGTTCATGGTCGGTCAACATTTGTCTAGAGATGAATGACCAAGGTATGACCAAAGACATTTGCTATTCTGAGCTGTGTATTGGTTTTAGGTCCATCTATCGCTGATGGTGGAAACTTTATTTAGTGTCTTTTCAATTTAATGAGATTTTTATTGACAACACTCTGTTGTAATTATTTTGTAAGTACATTTGTTTTGATTGGAGTATTTTTCCATCTAAAACGTGATTCTGTTCCATAAATTTTAAGTAAAACATTTTGAGACCTTTGGTAGGTTTCCTCTTTTGTATTATTAAACTATTTTTTTTAAACTAATAGTACACAGCGACGCCATGTTTAAATCACAAACATACTTGCATCCATATTGGTTAACGTATCTATCGCAGTGCAAACTCAGCCGAATTTCAATTTCGTGACTATTTATCTTTAACAATAATGGCAATGTTAAGGAAAGCCACAGACGGCGTCATTATATATAATGGTATGATTTCCATTAAGTTAATTTTAACTTTAGTTATTTAATCAGTATTCTTATTCTACTATAACAAAGACGATCATATGTTATTATACTCAATGTTAGCGTTTATTTTTACGTATATTTTCAAAAAGTAGCTTTTTTCGTTTCATATAAGTAATATCTTTATGAAGTCAGTGCTGGCCTAGTGGTTAAAAGGCCCGTCTCTCATGCATGAGAGCGCGGGTTCGATCCTGGCAAGTCCCAATGTGATTTTTCGGAGTGATATGTACTTTCTAAGAGTATTTAGACATCACCGATTAATGCATTCCCAAAGAGGGTTGATATCAGGCAGGAGGCCGGTCGTAAAAAACAATTAGCCAAAACTATTCACAACATGTAAATCTGGCTAAAGCTGGGAAATTGCTAGACAGAAGAAGAAGAATAAGTCTTTATAATATCTTTATTCATTCACGACGCAAAGAGAAAAGTAACTAAAGAATGACTCTTAAACATATCGCGATAACTGCAATTTAATTTTGTATTAATTTAAGACGTTTAACAATCACTATGTCTGCAGGCGTCCCATCCAGTCCCAAGTCGTATTACATAAGGCTTCCGCCATCTCTAACCGCGTGTTGACACAAAGTTGTCGCTTATTGGACAAGTTGCATTGATGTTAATTACACTCTGTTCTGCGATTTCTTAGAATTTCACTGTCATATACGCTCGCACGATATACACCATTATAGCGAGGGTCTGTTTATTGTAACTATATTAATTATGTTCAAATTTATATATATATACCGTTATGATTATTAAACATATTTAATATCAATGAAAAATTTAATTTAAATTTATTTATTATCAAGAAAATCAACTCCCAATATTTGTTCTATAAGTGAATATTCTTCACACATCAAAGAAACGGATATCATTGAGCCACAGCTTAGAATATTTCTTTTCATCATCAGGTTCATCGAGTTAGTATACTGGTTAGTTTTAATCGGTGATCATAATCTGAACTGGCACCTGAATTCTCTGAGATTGATTAAACCAAATCAAATAACCCTTGAGGGATGTTTGACCCCTCAACTTGGTTCAAGTGTTTGGAACACGAAGTAGGAACAACCTAGCTTTATGATGTACTTGGTACTGTCAATCAACAAAAATTATTAGTGATTAAAAATGTAATACATACATACATTTTAACATAACATCAGCTTAAAATAATATTAAAGAAAATATTATTTTTTTATTTCTATTAATTTTTTTTCATATACACCACAGTTGAATGAATTCTAATTAATTGACTACTTTTTAATTATCTACTTATGATGTTTTATATATGTCCCATGTAAGTCTAAAATGATTGTCACCTAGAATATGAAGATTCAGAACTGGCAAGTAGCACTATTTGCTGTTCAACTTAATGACCTGTATTGACACAAGCGATTTGCACAAAACCTGTTTCGGAGTTATTAGCGAACAAACAATAGTTTAATTGATGTTTGCACAGGTTCGTGTGGTCTGAAGACACACCAAGTGGCCCATAGTTTCTCAACATCTGTACAATCAACTGCTGTTATTGTACTTTTGACGAGCTCAATACGTCTCGTTATATATACGATCTCTTTTTAAAAATACTGTTATAGAAATTTCTAGAACAAAAAAATAAAAACATATTTTTTTTTAGTAATCCCTACATACAGATTAACTATACAAACTTCTCCTTTTTTCCTCTATACATTGGCTGTATACAACATGTCAGTAACGATTTTGTGTTGCCAAAAAGTAAAATACTTAAAAAATTAATATAGATTTATAGCGTCAACATTTGTTTTCTAAGTTATATAATATTAAATGAGCTATATTAGAATATTGATAACGTCCATTTCCTTCACGTGCGACAACGAAAACCTTTCCCAGTAATGAAAGAATCTGAATAATAATTCCCTGTCAAATATAAATCGCCCATATGAGCTGGCGTCTATCAAAATCATTAAAAATAATCCAACGAGGACAGCGGAGCTCATAATTCGATGGATACACCCAAATCTATGTGGGACAAGTTATAAAAACACAGAGATTGCTTGACACGTATCACAGTATCTTCTTATTTGTTTAACACAAGCGTTCTTTATACCATATAAGTACTTCATACAGAAAAAATACTTCATACAATCTAATGAAACAGGTGATAATGTAATATTTATTAATATATTAAAACAGATAGCTACGACAGAATCAGCTTCAGCTCTTGACTTGTACCACATGATCGCATGCCGCACCGCACCTTCTATTACGTATAGACTAACACGATATGCAAATATGAGACATAAAGGTAATATGTCGTGATAACGCAGTTGTAATTAATAAAATATGTCTCGACTATTAGGGCGGATTCATATTAGACGATTGCTTCGCCTGATTTATGGCTGGGTGTGACCTGACCTTAATATTTTTTTGATTTCTTTCACGTTCATAATATTATTTCATTAACAAAACTTTATAACATTTGAGCTATATTATATGATTAATAAATTCAACAGCGTAAGTTATGATTGTATGTTTTAAGGTTTCAGTAGCATTCTAAAGTATTTCTCGTACAGAATAAGTTGTAGTGACGTACCGTTGTAAAATCTCCGGCGAATACTTAAAAGTTTGGGTCAGGGGTGACGACGAAAATAATTTATCGATGTAGAGGTTCAGGATTTTGTTGAAGCAAAAATACTAATAAATAAGAATAAATAAAAATGACATACGTATTAATTATTAATTGTAAAATTGCAAAATATATTTGTAATATACGATTACTAACAATAGAATTCTTAGGTTTACGTGTTAATTTTTTTATCTCTGACAAATTTTGACCAGTAACCAGTATTAACCAGTAAAAATTACATGCAATGACAAAATTAGTTTTCATAAACACGTTTTGTCACTGAATTGTAAAGATTAACAATCTATGATACAGATAAATATTGAATGACTCAATTTTTTATTATTTGATGAATCAGACTTCATAAATAGCCATTATTAGATATGTATTGATAAATATTAATAAAATAATAACATATTTATAGTTGTTAAAATACATAAGAGATACATATGTATATACGAAACAATTATAATACAAAGTACTATCCTGTCAAATTATAAGGAACTAGCTTTCCGCCCGCAGCTTCACCCGCGTGGAGTTCGGTTATATCGCGTTTC
>DVQO01000140.1:0-27937 GCA_018231785.1 Danaus gilippus
TTTCCGGGAAAACCCTAAAAACAGCCCTTTTCTATTTCCCATACAAACTTTTTTTACATTACATTTAACAACTAACTAATATGTCAATCATTCTGTAGCACTTCAAAACTAAAAAAAAAAATAATTATAAAGAAAGAATTAATTATAAACCTAACTCAGTTTTGTGGAGAATTTACTCTAATATAAAACATACTATCGCTTGTAATACGTACCTATAAAATAAAATTATAATATTTAATTAAAATATTAAAATTCTTAGTGGATGCTAAGATAATAATTAAAAATATGTAGTATTTTATTTGTTTCGGCTACTCATATAACATGGGATAAAATAATATGATTTAGGCATTACCTCTTTTTTTATATAGTAAGCTATATAGAAAATGAACTCAACAACTGAAAAATAAACCTCAAGTTATTGTTATTATAAAAGATTAAGCAACTGTACTCATAAACATCCTAACTACAACACCTTTATAAGAAGGTAAAATTGTATAAAACATTTTATAAAAAATGTTTCCATCCAAAAGTTCAAAAAACTTTATTAAGTATAAAACGGGTAAATAAATACTGTTATATACATATATTTATTTATAATTATTTAGCTTTAACTCTCACTTAGTTTAATCATTGATGACTTATGTTTGAGTTTTAATTTTATCAAAAACAAATTGGCTGTTTAATATAATAAAATTATGTATCTATATAATTTCCATCTCATGATAATTACATACACCAACAAAAACACCTTCTACTTAATTTATTAATTAGTATACAAACAAATATTTTCTTTTACACCAAGCTTCTTTTTTAGTTGGCAAAAAATCTTATGGATGTATTATAGGAAGAATGAAATCATAAATATTAAATATAATCATTTATAAAATATTTTAATTAAATGTATAAATATTTCACATATATGAGTAACTATAAATAGGATAATGTTAATATAACTAAATAATATATTACGAAAAGAAATCTGTTTTTATACGAACACATCAAAAATTAAATACAAGTCAGGTTACCGGCTTTACTCCTTGGCAAATTAGAACTGAATGTTATGTAGCAGTTATTGCAGTTCTATAGTGTTTTAAAAACTTGATCGAAATACAAAATGTCCAAGATAGGCAGAGCCAGTAAACAGACATTAAAATGGACGGTTAAAGTAACATTTTCAGTCTAAGAGTTAATTATAAATTTTATTAATAATAATTAATAACTAAATAAAATTGGATAAATAAAAATACACAATTATTCCAAATATGTGGAATGATATGTCTATGTGGTTGCAATATTAATTAAAAAATATACAAAAGTTAACCTTTTTTTTTAAAATCATTAACAAAGGACTATTTCTGAATGTAATATGTCCAAATTGTTATCATGTGCAGGAATAAAACTTAAACTAAATCTTAAATACATTTGGTACATTTAATGCAACTATATTTTAAATAAATCAATAAATATTATTAACCATAATAATCTTAAAGATACAAACAACCTATTGATTTCATTTCATTTGAGCACATATAATCTACCATCCATAAAAATATTAGTTGACAAGTAGAAAAGTTTTCTATAAAGAGATTCACTTAATATTAAAATATAAAAATACATACAAAATAAATCATAGTACAGGAATTGTTAAAGTAATCTTTATACCATCAAATGGCATAGAAAAATTTATAAATAGATAAAAATTCTACCTTATAAATGCGGTTATATATAACTCTGCCCATATTGACAATATTATAATTGGCATATAATTAGTTCCTTTTCAAAAGGGAACATTTCATAATACTTAGGCTAGTGTGTATTTAATTTTTTATTGGAATGTATATAGTAGTAATCATATTAATGATTCCTATAGATCCTGTCCATTGCCATATTCATCAGAATTATCCCTCTTGTTTCTGCGATGTCTGCGGTGTTTGCGGCTAGATAGCAATTCGTAGGCCTTCTGAATATCCATGAAACGTTCTTGAGCTTCCTTCTTTAACTCCGGCTTCGCCTTATCAGGATGGTTTTCTCGTGATAGCTGCCTCCACTTTGTTGTGATTTCCTGCTGACTCGCATCCGGTCCTAGACCCAGAACCTGTTAAGACATAAAGTGTAGTTACAAACATACTAAATTCATCTTAAAATAGAAATCTAAATCACTTTACATTTCTAAAGAATTTTTAAGGTAATAATAAGCTTGATAAATATGTACATAGCAAACACTGGTTTATAAAAGTAGAATTATTCTATTTCATTTGTTAAACCTACTTATAGATTGATCACTCTAAATTTACTTAACTTCCTAACAGTTTACCTTGTAAGCATTCTGTTCTCCCTTTGGATCAGAAAGATCAATTATCTGCTTCCATACTTCATACCATCCATGATGCTGAGCAAATTGATATGTATCCACAATACATTGTTTTACATCCAGCCACCTGTTTAGAATGAAATTATTGTAATATTATAATGTTAAATTTAAAATAAAAATTTAATTTTATTATTCCTTTCTTAGAAAGACTGTGCTGAAATCATGATTTAGCTATAATTACCAGGGACTAGTGAAAAAGTGATGCAGAGCTTCATATACAGGAACTTCGTCTCCATCGCTGTCAGTGATGGTGCCATGGAAGTAGAGGTAACCCACCCAGAGAGATAGGTAAAGGGAGGCACAAACACCCAGCACTATGATCCGTCTGTTAAAAAAATAAAAACATATATATTACGATACTAGAAAATAAAACTGGTCCCCTCCTTTTAATATATCACACAATGTAACTTATTTCAATGTAACCTAAAAAGAAAAATTCAACAAGTTATATTTAAATTTCCGAATATTCTTATAAGCTATAAAGATTCTTGGGACGAAAATAATTTCATTCCTCAGCAAGTATCGCCTAACAATTTTTCTTCAAGCCGTTAACTTAATACTCACTTGACGAAATGAGTGCGTTTATATGGAGTCCGGCGCCACTGCTTAGAAAACGTATCAAATGCCAGTGCAGATACCAGAACCATGATAGTGAACCAAAAACTCTCATCGTAGATGTAATAACGCAATGGGTATGCCACATACGCGCCTAGTAGAGGCCACCAGAATGAACCACACTCCCTGCCTATATTTCCCACTGTCCAAACACCTGCAAATATGTATTTATACATTTATTGGGTTGTTTAAATCATTTAGTTGTTAACATTGCAGTCTTGGGTGGAACATATGGTTATCAACAAATATGAATATGAACATGATTGGTAACAAAAAATTTATGACAATTTATTCTTGAATTATGTATATAGAAGACAAAACTCACCAAGAGCAACTACAAACGGTACAAGGAAGTTCAAATATCTAAAATTGATGCCCCATATCTCTTCAGGTGGAACAGCAAGCATCATCATCTGGCCCCATGAGTAGCTAACCATTAACATACCAGTGAAACGGTTCATAGAAAATGGAGGCTGAAAGAATAAATTTCATTTACCATACTGAAATTAGGGCCAGTATAATCAAGAATATAATCAAGAAATATAGTTCTGATCTGAAGTCATATCATTGTATTGTGTGAACAAAATATAACATGATAATCAGAACTAATTGATCTGCTCTTTTAATAGGTATTGAAAATTACTGAACTTGCGGTATAATAGTAATAGTGAGATGGAAGAAGGCCAGAAAATATTCAATAAAAGCATACAAGTAAAGAAAAAGAAAAAGAATTCATTCTTAAAAAAAAACACACAAATTGAAAAATAAATCAGTTTACTAAATAAGTATTTATTAACTAACACAAAATTCATAAAAAAAAAGTTTTATAGAAAAATAAAAAAAATAAAAAATTTAATTAAATCAAAGATTAAATATATATATTTAATTGTCAATATACTGTAGATGTAAAATGGAAATAAAATACATTTTTACTGTATAAGTAAAGAAATTTGAGAAAATGTAATGTGTATAGCAATTTTTTAGTTATAGAATTATTATTTTATTGAAGTTGAATTGATGATTGGGGTTTAATAAATAAACTATATAGTTTCTAATCAGAAAAACTAATAGTGTTGTAATAACTGTAAATTCTTCATGGTAAGATTTTTCAAATTCAGAATCAAGAGAAGATTTATAGTCTTATGAAAAAAAATCTACTAAAATGTCACAAATTTATTTTATCAAGCATTTGAAAGTAGAACTTTATACATTTAAGTGAAGTTTTAACTAAATTACATCAACTGATGTGGCTCAAATATGTGCTAAGTTTGTAAAAATCTAAAAAAAGGGAAATGATGAATGAAATGAGGTATTTTCAAATTAGATAAGCAATATAAGTATGTACAAAAATCTTTTTAATCATCTAGCTTATCATTGCTATCATGATAAATTAAAAAAAAAGACCTTAGTTTCAGATTACATGATAAAAATATGTTTCGAAATATGAAATGACATACTATGCTACATTTCTACTAATTACTTAAAAAAATATCTTTTTTCAGGTGAAAAAACTTACAAAAATAAAAAGGAATGTGATTTTTATGTGTTACCTTTTTGTTATGTTTCATTCTTTTCACCAACTCTTGAATATGTTGAGGATCTTCATTAGCATCTCTGACGTACCGTGGTATTCGAAATATTTCACCGAGCCAACCGATACCGAAACCCCCGAGGGTGGACCACCAAACAAAGGCATGTTTATCTCTACGCAGATAGAAATGATGAACTCCGAATATACCACCAAATAGCCAAAATATGTACGCTACAATAACCGACTTCTGACTTGGCATATTGACCCCTTTTACAGCCATAGTGAAACTTTAGTTTGTAAAATGATCGTTCAAATAATAGTCCTGTAATATCTATATATTCCGTTATACCTCAGCAATAAAACTATCAATTAATTTATACAACTTTTCTGTGATAAATTCATAAAAATACGTTAGCAAAACTTTTCCGAATAATTAAACACTACCAACGTTGACACTGAACTGTTCTGTCAACACAAACTACACATAACACCATACATAGTATAATATGATATACCAACTCTACAGTAGATGTTAGAAAGAGCTGACAGCACAGAATTATATACCTATAGGTTTTAGTGGCACGTCAGCTTTTAAATAATTGTTTGGATACGTGTATAGTAAAGTTGTTTTATAGTTTCTATATTTAACATCATTATTGTTGAACTTTTTTTAAAAATTTGCCAAATAACATAAATTATTGGTATTTATAGCCATTTGGAATTACTTTAATAATACTTGTTATCATTAGATAAAGTGCAATAGCACTTCATCAAAATATGTGTGTTTTTAATTTTGAAAAACATCAAAAGCCTGAAGAGCCGATCAGCGAAATGTTTTCCTTTTGTAATTGAACATAGTCTTAAAAATGAAAGGTCAAATTAGGAAAATATGAATGATCAATGACTAGTAAAGTTGCATTACTTAATCTGGAAATACATTTTAGAAAAAAAAAACTAATAGGCTTTGAACAGTTTAGAATAAAAACTATTTTATAACTTAAGAAATGAAATTTATTAAAAAAAATCCGTTGCCTAACTGAAACATCCAATTTACTTACATGTGACGGAAGACTAGAATATGAAAATCTAATAGTCTTATAGTTATCTACGCGGAAACAGTCCTTGTCTATATCCGGAAACAGTTTCAACGTCAATCGTTAATCGAAATTTTTTTCCTTCAATTGTAGTATAGCAAAAATACGTCAATCATAGAAATGGTGTGATTGTAGTTTTCGTTTTTTTCTGTCTATCTGTAATCTGTATACATTTTTCGTATTACTTTATAAAATTTTGCACTATTCTTAATGTATTCTATGTCCTAACTATTTCTTGAAAATAACAATCGATCGGATCAGAAATCTAAAGAAACCGAAAATAATGTTTTCGCGTAAAATTCATTAGTTGTCTTTCCAAATCATATTTTTAATTGAGTTTTACTCGAAAATATATGAAAATGAATTTCGACGACAGTGCGAGTAGTGGCTATGCCACGGCCGAAACCATATACGGGACCCACGAAGATAGTCATGTTGTGATGTCGGAGAAGGTTCAATCTCTCGCGGGGAGTATTTATCAAGAGTTTGAGAAGATGATAGCTCGCTATGACGAGGATGTAGTGAAGACTTTGATGCCACTCTTGGTGAATGTGCTGGAGTGCCTGGACTCCGCATACCAAACTAACCAAGAACATGAAGTCGAACTAGAACTCCTTCGTGAAGACAACGAACAACTTGTCACGCAGTACGAACGCGAAAAATCAGCCAGGAAACATTCTGAGCAAAAGGTAAACAAAATTAGTTTCTTGTGTAGACCTTGGTTCAGTTTCCTTTGTTTTGATAGCAAGGCTACCCCAGTTTATGCTCAATAGTTATTCACCTTTAATTGTAGTACCTCTTTTAAACAGTATAGCGTTAATTCTTAAGTGAATGTAAGATAAGTAAAACTATTCTGGGGCTATGTGTCATCCTCTGTGCTATTTGAATCTCAAGGTACTTTAAATATATATATTTTTATATAATTTTGTTTACTGATTGCAATGTTGTTTGTTTCTTATAAGACCTTTGTTGTTAATTTTATACATATTCTTTGTTATTATTCTGAATATATTTATGAGGCTATATTTAAAATGGAATAAATACAATAGCTTCTTGTTTATAATTAAATTTAGTAATTGATACATTTATTTTATATTCTGCTTAAAGTAACAAATCAAATGTAAACTTTATTATTTCTGTAATTTTTATATGTCTTTTCATTTATCACCTCAAGTTTTTATTATCTTGTTAAAAATGTTTTTATTCAAACAATTATTTTTCTATAATCGGATATTGTTTTATTGTCAGTAATGTTAAAAAATGGCTATATTTTTGTTTATTAACTAATGTTTGCCCATTGTTTTGCCAGCATAAATGGTTCTTTATTTGCATACTTGTCCTGTGATTGTTTTCTAAATAGTACCTTATTAAAAATATATTAGTATTTATATTATAAGATTCTATTTCTATATTATATTTGGCAAATTCTAAACAAGTAATGTATATGTAGTAATATATCTACTCTTAAAAACATTTACATATTGTAAACTGCTCAATCATCTCGTAAAATTTCCGTTAAAGTCCATACTGACATAGATTGCTTCATGACAAACAGCATACCATTTTAATATAACATGTGATATGAGCTTGATAAAGCAAAGTTATTTTGTAATCTTAAACACAACCTTCAATTATATAGAATATATTATTTGATGATTAAGAACATTACCCACAGGAAATATGATAGACATTTAAATGTATTAATATTTGGAAACATATTTTTCTATTAGTTACTAGAAGCTGAAGATCATTATGAAGGTGAAAGGAAAGATTTGACCGGACGTCTTGAGGCTTTGGATAGCATTGTTCGCATGCTGGAGTTGAAGCACAAAAATTCCCTGGACCATGCCAGTCGACTTGAAGAAAGAGAGAATGAACTTAAAAAGGTAATAAAATAATATACAATAAATTTTTAATCTCATACATACATAAGTGGTTTTTTTTATATTAACATGGAATTTATAAATTTAGGTAACAAATACATATAGAGTTTGTTTTTGTTATAGAAAAATAATAAAAAGAACAACTTTTAACTTATCTCCAAACATAAAATATGTGACCTTAAGAAATTTCGTAACATTCCTAATGTACATAATTACAAAACTTGCAACAAAAGCAGTTATTATGTAACACTTGATTATAAAAACGGTAATTTAAATTACATAAACTCAGTTTTGGAATTCCGTACCAAATTATTATGTATGAAATAATTTTTTAACTAAATTATGAGCATTGCACAATGAATAAATTTGATTACAATCTATTTAGAAAGTCTCTGGTATGAAGTTTTGTTTGTTGAAACAAAACTGTAACTGGCATGTATAATAATTTTAATTTGTAAACTAAGGAATAAACATGCATATAATTTTGTATTTCTATAGGAATATGCAAAACTCCATGAGCGTTACACAGAATTGTTCAAGACTCATATGGATTATATGGAGAGGACCAAGCTACTGCTGAGTACTGCCGGAGACAGGAGCGAGGTTCGAGGCAGGTTGGGGCTCAACCCTGTGGCCAGGTCCAGTGGTAAGTATATCATATAATGATTTGTACGAGTTGAATCACTCAATTCTTGGCATTCATATTTTAATGAAAAAATTACATCTTAATGTTTAAAATAGTCTAAGTCTATGCCAATGTAATGCCAGAACAAGATATTATTTATCATTTCAGTGTTATTCTATTAGGAGGAATTAATATAAAGTCATAGATGACGGTCTCCAAACTATCTTAATAACTTTGTTTACAAACAGGTCCTATATCATTTGGGTTCGCGTCCTTAGAGGGAGCTGTTGCCGAGCAAACAGAGAGCATCCCCGCTAGCCCTGACAGTCTGTCCTCATCGCCACCAACACCACCGCTAGGTAAAAACATTGACAAACTGACAGACATCTCGTAATATCTCATGATAACCTTGAAATTACTATTTCATAACATTTATATTAACCAAACGTATTTAAATAAAAAATTTGCATCAAAAAAACATTAATACGTTAATTATATTGTTGTTTTTTAATCGTACAGGTTCTGAATTAGCAGCGGTACGTACAGTTGAACGAGCTCATCAGACGGACCCTATTACACAACATAGTCAAGTAAGAACACATACAGACGTAATACCCAAAGCCATGAAATTTTTTTAATTGATTCCTATGAAAAATAAATCCTTGTTTATTTATTATTTTATTTATGTTTTAATAAATTATTCTCAACATTGAAATGTACTATGGATTGTTATTAATTAATCTTCATTTAATAACTGATATGAGTGCGGCGGCAATGCAAAGTATCATGAACGTATCCAGTTTGGTGGCAAAGTTACAAGCGTCAATGTCACACTCGCACCACTGCGAGTGATGTACCGTCGCTAGATGAGATACGCCGCACTTAAGCGGTTTTGTGTAAACGTAGGCGCACTCCCTTACCACTGTCACGTCCTTAGTTTCAGTGAAGAGCTGCACCTGGTATATGGAGCGACATACCGGTTTCATGTCCTGTATAATATCGCATGGTCTCAAATAACTTAGGTTCACGTTATACACACAATCTCTGTCGTTCATAGATGTACACTGGTAGCATTTCAAACTGTACACTGTTTTTATAGTTATAGCTATTATAACGCTCATCAAGGTGCGATTCATTTTTTGCGTTATGACATTTGCATGTCATGTTTATTTTTTATGACGTCTCATGTGTACAAGTAAAAAGTTTCGTAGGGTTAAAATGAAAATGTAAATTTTTCAAATCCGTAAGCTGCAGAATTCATGGGTTATTTAGTAGAATAATAATAAAATGATAAACTTATATCTTATAAATATTTTTCAAATTCTTTTCATTTATTTAATTACATGTTATATGAAGTTATTTATTTTGAATGTCAGGCGACGTCCCCTGTAACACCTCAAGCTCCAGCCGGTCGTTCGCAGACCAAGAGTGAGAAACGAAGCGGGAACACCCTGTACCAAGAGCTGGCGTTCCACGACACAGACGGTGGTGTGGAGGGGGACGATGGCGCTGACATTACTGGTTATATATATTCACATATTTACCTAGTTTTTTTTAAACGAATAACAAATCAAACTGTTATCTCTTATAAGATTTTACATGTGAAGATAATAATTAATATTAATGTATGAGCCATATAATATTAACTTAATATATAATTGCAGGCAGCTGGGTCCACCCAGGGGAGTACGCGTCCTCAGGTAATGGATCACCCTGTATCATTCGCATCATTTTATTCTTATTTGCGTTATCATGAATGTTATAAGTCTATATGTACTAATTGCATTAACTAATTTTTGCACTATTCTATTTCCATGCTCTAACAATCTCGTCAAGCAGTTAACGATAACTACTTTGGTAAGTTTATATTTTGGTTTTTGTTATCATTTTAATTACCCTTTCCCGCTTTATAACATCTAAGCTTCTTATATATTGTTTATTTCATTGTGCATGTTCGAAATTTGAATGTAATTGTTGAATCTGCGTCATCAGTTGTTGATGCTTCTTGTTTCAATTCAATGTGCTGATTTGTAATTTATCTTGTATTATTTTTTTATTTATCTATACTATCATTATTTTCCAGTATTCGATGACTTAATTATATCTTTACTTATACTGAAACCGTCTAACATTAATGTTATTTTGCGGTAAACATTCTGTCGTTGTGTCTCTTGAATCATTATAATTATATTCTAATGTATAGGTATGGGGAAGGAAGTTGAGAATCTAATTTTGGAGAATAATGAACTGCTGGCGACCAAGTGAGTATATAATACAGAATGTTAAATGTTTCATAGAAGATACTTCGTTCTTAATTTTATAATATATATTTATTATTATTTCTAAAATATACGTTCTTAAATTAATATTTTGAAAAAGATTTTAAGTATTCGAGATTTCTTAAATCTTGGTATTTAAACAGTTTTATATGATCTCGATAATGTTAGGAAAATTATAACAAAATGACTTCCAAATTAAGTCAGAAAAATTGCATCAATAGTGGTTCTATGTCCTATAGGACCTATAATATTAAATTCATCTTTAACGTTTCTATAATTGTTTTAATAGGAACGCCCTGAATGTGGTGAAGGATGACCTCATAGTGAAGGTGGACGAGCTCACCGGTGAGCAGGAGATACTGAGGGAGGAGGTAGCAGCTCTGAGCTCGGCGCGGGAGAGACTCAGGGATAGGGTCTCGCACCTAGAAGAAGAACTCAGACATCTCAAGGTGATCTAACCTGACTAACCTAACGTAACTTTAATACTATCCACAGAAAATATTGTATACAGCAACTTGTGATGTTCATATGTATGAACTTATTTGTTTGTTTTGAATCATTTTTAAATATGTTAACCGATAATTGACCCGTGAAAAAGGCTTTAGAGGAAATTATCGTATATATATATATATATATTTTATTTAAGTATAGGACAGAAAACTAATGGCTTAACTTTTATGTAAAGGAGACGGTGATAACCAGCGCGGGGAGCGGAGCGGGCGCGGAAGCGGAAGAGGAAGCGGACGTACCGATGGCGCAACGTCGCAAATTCACTCGTGTGGAGATGGCAAGAGTTCTCATGGAGAGGAACCAGTATAAGGTTGGTTGTATTGAAGATATTACGTAACATATTTTAACCAAAAAAAATATCATAACTTCTTACTAATATTATTTATAAATACTAAAGTTTGTGAGGATGTATGGCTTAATGAATCTTTGTTCCTCTTTTAAGCATAAACTACACAACCGTTTTAGACAAAGTTTTAGTAATGCAATACTGTAATATTTTTTCGATATCAAAATAATATAGATTACACAAAAACTTTATAATAATGTATTATATGATCATGATATCGAAATAACATATGGGCTATATATAAAATATTCTGAAATCCCGTATTGTTCAAGGGGATTAGCGGAAAATATTTCGACGTTGTTTTTTTTCATTTGATAGCTAGATAGGGTTATTTAATATCACAATTAAAATATCCACCAGATTGAGAGTAACAGTCCTTATACAAGATGATGAAGGCAATTATGACACATGATTACTCGTTAAGTACTTCAATCGCGCCGTTATCATTGTTATATGTAGTATATTCCTCAACCAACAACTCTCGAACAGGGTTAAGACTTAAGACCATGTCATTATGAGATCTAAGACTTTGGCGTGTATTTATTTAAATGAATTTTATATTATTAAGACTAGATACTTGATACTGGCAGACGAGATGATTTTATAAAATTTATGTTGAGACGAAATTTAAAAATAATAAAATAACGCGTATTGATCCGAAAATATTACTTTATTAGCATATTATAATTATTATCCTATAGGAGCGCTTCATGGAGCTTCAAGACGCTGTACGTTGGACGGAGATGGTGCGAGCGAGTAGGGCCGACTCATCTATGGATAAGAAAAGCAAACAGAGCATTTGGAAGTTTTTTAGTAATCTCTTCAGGTTCGTACGGCGTTATTATCGAATTATTTTCACATTAAATTTCAATGCGCTAGTCAGGAGTGGCCTAGTGGTCAAAAGGCCCGCCTTTGATGTTGCTTTGATCCTGGCCCTGGCAAGTACCAATGTGATTCGTATGTACCTTCTAAAAGTATTTAGACATCACTGATTAATGCATTCCCAAAGAGGGTTGATGCCAGGCAGGCGGCCGGTCGTAAAAACAATTAGCCAAAACTATTCACAACATGTAAGGCAGACCATGGCTAAAGCTGGGAAATTGCCAGGTAGAAGATATTCCAGTACTTGCTTGGCGACTTCCTTAATGTACACATGTATTGCGTGTATAGAGTAAAAAAAATATCGTTTTTTAATGAATTAATGTAATAAAAATGATATTATTAATACAATTTTATCTATTATCATGAAATCGCTATCAGAATAGTAAATTAACTAAGTAACAAATTATTTTTTGATAAAAGGTTACCGCTTATTACAATGTTATGTAATGTAAAAAAGAACATTTTATTAAATTAATGTATATATAAGGCAGAATTCCGCAGCGAAATTTAATTAATTGAAAACCAAATATATTTTTATAACTGCAAAGCGAAATATATGAATAAATAAGACATCAGTACTGAAAAACTTATTTTATTATAAAGTAAATTTCTAAAATGCATATTGAAGAAAAATTTTTTTTTTTTTTGGGGATGATTGTAAGAAGTATGCCTTCGTCAACCCAGGAAGTATTAACGGAATTATTTGATTTTAAGTTTAGAATATGTGCTTATTGTTTTTATTATTTGTATGGGTCAAAAAAATAAATATGAGATTTAGTGTAAGGATAATAAAATAAATTAATTAATATGTTTTCTTAGCTAATGATAAAGACTTTTTAATTAGAAATTTGGCTATGTAATCCTATTAAAAATTATTAATGCAATGTTTATGTGTACTTGTATATCGCTACTGCTGAAAGTAAAATTTCGTCTTATGCGAACCTTACGCTTGCGAATATTATTATTTTTTTACTTAAATAGTAAACTCTCTTCTTGAGCTATTCATAAGTTATTAAAGATTCATACATAGACTAATAACAACTATTTACCGATATTTAACCTGAATTTTACTGGATTCGTCATTTTTATACTGCCTTAAAGGGAATATAATAACTATAATTAAAATCGACACGAAAGCACTGTAAGCCATTGTATACAATATAAATTTTTCATTCTCCAGTTCTCCGGAGCGACCCCAGCGTCCCCTATCGACGCCACACCTGCCCGCGGTCGCCGCCCCCACCGCCTCCATGAGACACTCACACACTGAGAACTTTCTAGAGACGCAGCTATCGGATCACGGGCACGCACACACGCGCAGACACGAGCATACTCGCACCGACCAGTTCCGACAGGTGAGTGTGTGTGTGTGGGTCTGACGTATAAAATCTTGTCGTGTTTTTAATACACTGGTACATTTAAAAATAATAATCATGTCTTTTAATATTATTGTTTGCATTCAGCATATTATTTCTTAGGATTCATATTGGGTATAGGTAAACATTTATATTTTAGAAATTTAGCTAAAATATATATAGATTAATAACCGTGATAAGACTTCTAAGTGAATTAAATTGATAATATTACTTTGAATAATTTGTTATGCAGAAATAACACATCCAAAAAAGGAAGGTTAGGTTATGTTGCTGTTTTTAGAATTGTAAGAGGACTATTTTTTATATTGATTTTATTTATAAAGGTGCGTGCTCACGTCCGCAAAGAGGACGGTCGTACACAGGCGTACGGTTGGAGCCTGCCTTGTAAGAACTCACAGGCACCTAAAGGAACATCACTATCGCTATCATCGGGTGGTGTTCCTGTTCCAGTACCGGTTTTTTGCAGGTATGATAATTTATATTGTTTTAATATGAATAATTGAAGTAAATTAATTTCATACATTTTATTCCCATTGATAGTTTTCTGTTAACTCTACAAATTGTAGTCACTTTTTTTTTTCATTTTTATACACACGTAAAGGATGTTTTTTTTTTAGTTTGTGAAATGGAATTCTAAATTAATTTTGTATTCAAATATGTTATAGGTATAATTTTTGGTTTTAATATCAAAATTACTTTACATGTATATGTAAGATTAAACTTGTAATATAATTTAGAGGTTCAGTGTATTTAGATATATAGTGTTTTTTATTAGATGTTAATATAAATTATATACAGACCTATAGCCGAGTCGGAGCCTCAGATGACTCTTTTATGTGCGGCCGGTGTGGAGAGATCAGTACCGAGCGGGCGGATGGACAGACATTCAGATGATTACGGAGAGGATCTCAGTCTAGGTAGCTATAATATACAAAAAAATAATTTCACTTGATAAGAAATTCCTTATATATAATAATACGATTTCAAATACTTACTTGTCTATATTGTAAACTACACTAGACACATATAAAAATATTATTCAAAAAGTTTTTATATATTAAAAAATATTTAATTTTTCAGCTCACGAGATGAATAATGCCCAGTGTGACGATGGAACACGGAAGCTCTCATCTCTCGTGTGGATCTGTTCCAGCACACAGAACAAATGTATTGTTATGGTGAGAAAATGTTTAATTGATATAGACTGTAATATATTCAAAGATTTGACGTAGATTTATCAATGAAAACTTATAAATTTTACTTATGTAGTATGTACTGAAAGGATATATGTTATGGTGAAAATGTTTAAATCCAGATAATAGATGCAAATAACCCCGGTGAGGTGGTGGAGTCATTCCCTGTGCCGGATAAGCACATCTTGTGCGTGGCTTCAGTCCCTGGAGCAAGTACCGCGGATTACCTCGAAGCGAAGGGAAGGGAAGCCGCTATTACCAACGTGGTACATCCTGAGGAGAATAAACGTCATTCGGTAATATATGTACTTAATTTAATTGAAGCATATATTAACAATAAATTATTATTTAATTTAATTGAAGCAATCAACCTATCAGAGGATATAATTAATAAAAGTAAGTCAGTAAAAATAATGTTAGTCTATCATTATAGCAATCTCTATTCTGCGTGGGCAAGAGTGATTCTACAGAGAGTCAGAGCAATGGTACGGTGACATCGAGCAGCAACGAGAACGGTGATAAAGAGGTTGTTGTCGGTAGTACGAGATTGGTAAGAAAATTTTAATTTTATTAATTTTGTGACTTTTAATATTGTATTTGTCAATAAATTACCCAATAACACTTAAATATTGACTAAATCAAACAGATCATGGATGTTGCATCAATAGCATGACCAAAAAAAGGCAACCCCGTTCCATATTTAAAAAACTTAAATAAAAAAATATGATTAATTAAAAAAACAAAGGAAGTCTAACATGTGTTACTATGACATCAAGGTGGAGGCGAAGCTTCTAACACCGCCAAGTACTCCAGTGAAGGAGGCTCCAAAGAAGGAGAGTGAAGTCAAGGAAGGAAACGCAGACGTTGATACTGAACCAGCCGATAGCCCGCCACTGTCATCAACACCAGTTAATGGTAAAATAAGAATAATATTACAAATAACAAGTTATAAAAATTATCTATCAAACTAACAAAGACTTGATATTTAAACAGATTTTAGTTTCTTACCAATCAATATTAAGAATTCACAGTATTATAATTTTATGGTTACGCTGAAGGAAGTCGTGGGCACAGCTAATATTATTTATGATTATAATTTGTAAGTAATAAAAGCAATATTAATATTGCTTCATGAATATTTTATGTAACTGCATCTGCAAATAGCGATTTTTATACACAAATAAGAGTAATCTACTTGCACTGCGAATATAATATTTAATATTTGACTTTCTGTATATTTGGCGAGTTATTTTCTATGAAATCCACATAAGTTAATTTCTGTGAAAAATAAATTAAAAATTATTATTGTGTTGAGGTATAATTAGGGATTGGTTGAAACTTGAAACTGAATCAACAAATTAATAAAGTGGATCAAAAAATTATTAGAATTGGCATATATAAAACTTTAATAAATGGTTTAAATGGTTTTAAAAGTAAAGTTATTATTGTGTATTGTTTGTTATTATGACAGTTATTTTGAAATTGTTATCGATGTAGGTAGTAAATATCTATAATTAAAATGTTTAAGGATACGTGTGTTCGTATATGGTTCTAATCCCTTATAAAATTGTTGACTTAATGGGATTATAAGAATTAATTAATGAACTTAAATAATTCCACTTCGTCCAATCAATTATAGTATAATCAATAAATCAATAGTTTCAAATTCTAATAATTCAATATCAAGAAAAATTATCCATCAAGACAAATATAAAAGTCGATGTACATAAGCGAAGCAAATAGTATTACAAAAACATCAAATTCTAGTCTACTTCCTAAATTTCGTTTTCTTGTTCCCATTAATTCGTTTTCAAAATGTATACTCAATCCTAACAATTGCGGTATTTATGTTAAATAAGCCTACAAAACTTGTTAATAGTGCCAACAATATTATTCCCATTTTTTGTGACATAATTTTTATCTTTCTGAAAAAAGGAATATTTTTTTAAAATATCATCTAACTATATAAGTATAAAAGACGTCAAATATTTTGTAACATTTTATTCTGCATAATTAAATTGTTTGTTACCATCAATAATAATATGAATGATCTCCATTAAGGAAACTCATTTAACTGGATACAAAGCACATTAATCCAATTAAAAACAATTTCTTAATTTTGTTTACTAATTAAGTATAAATTCATCACTATATGTTATCACATATGAGGGTAGTATAAAATGTTTATATTTTACAGCGAACGAAGCCAGAAACTCACCTGAGCCAGGTGTTGACGCGTTCGCCCAGCAGCAGAGCTGTGATACAACTGAAGCTAGTGTTGGAAACGTCATCAGCACCGCCATGAATACCATGTGGCTTGGCACGAAGAGCGGCAACCTATACGTGTACTCCTCCGTGAAGAATTACAGCAAATGTCTGGCTATGTTAGTACATATAACTTGATAAAAGTTACATTTTAATTGAGTCATATTAAGTATTCATGATTTTGTTGTATATTTTGATATTGATGTACTAAATTAATTTTGTTTAGATAATATTTTGATAAATTGTTTTCTTTTAATCATTTATATAGTTATAACAATGATTTTGGTGTATAAGTAAATATGATTATTTTATGCTGTCCCACATATAGTTTGTCCTTTCTTTAATATATTATCTTTATAATACCATAGAATATTCTTACACATTAATAGTTTTAAAACTCATTATAACTACTTATTGCTTTATAAAATTAACTTATAATTAATTATTATTGTCAGGGTGAAGTTAAACGACGCTATCCTGTCTATCGTATGGTGTTCGTCTCGATGTGTGGCTGCTCTTGCTGACGGAACTGTGGCTGTGTTCGCGAGAAGGACGGATGGAATGTGGGACTTCACTAGTTACTGGCTACTTACATTGGGGGATCCGAAGTGTTCTGGTATAATAACATAGATTTATACATACGTTAACATAGAACAATTGATACATTTAATATGGTTAGATTAAAATAATGAACGGATTTAATCAGCCTGTATATCAGATAGCCAATCAGTATTTTCCTATAAAATTATTTTAATAAGTCATTACATGTGCATTCGAAGATTAATAAGAGCAGTTTTTGTTTACAATAATTTTGTGTGAAATATATTTATATGATTATGATTTTATCTTTTTGTTAGATATAAAGATATAAGAATAAAATTTTTACATGAGATTATTTCAAAAAGAATATAATTTAGAATTATTGATAAATTATAACTTTATCTAAGAAAGAGAGAAGTTACAGCTATAGTATAATATAATAAGTTTATATACGTGGTAATACAGTGTTGTTTGATATGTACAGTGCGATGTCTGAGCGCGGTGGGTCCACCTTCTTCTGGTACTGTGTGGTGCGGGTATCGTAACAGAGTGTTGGTGGTGGAGCCTCGCTCACGACGTGTGTTACACTCACTGGAGGCACATCCAAGACACGAGAGTCAAGTTCGACAACTGGCGGCCTACAGGGACGGTGTGTGGGTGAGTATACTGAGATGTTTATATACAAACTATGTAGTTATGTTTTGACATTAAGAGCTTAAGAAGATGTATGATGCTCTTGCGTTAGTCTGGAAAGCTATAATAGGTTCTTTTTATCTATATATAACAAGAAACGTATCCATTACTTAACAATGCATTGAATTATAAATTTATTAAAAAACTTTTGTTTCTCTTTTTTTGTATTCGACGTAATGTTTATATGGTCTTTAATTCCATTTGCCTAACTTTGTTTTAACAAGATTTAAAAAGACTATGTGTTTAAATATATTGCCATTGGAATTAACTAGAGACCGATTTTGTGTTTTACTGATTGATGCTAATAATTCTATTTTAGAATTTCTGTCTAAGATGGACTAACATTGGACGGCTTAATTTTAAGAAATACCGTTTTATATGAATATAAAATGCTTATTTTATTAATGAGATGAATATAAAGGTTTTTTAAACACAAACCTTGACAATAATAAAAGGATATTAGGAGAAAAATATGCTAATATAATAAAATTTCAGGTATCAATTAAAATGGATTCAGCGTTACGTCTATACCACGCCACTACATACGATCATCTAATGGATGTTGACATCGAGCCTTACGTCAGCAAGATGCTTGGCACCGGCAAGCTCGGCTTCTCGCTGGTGCGAATCACAGTGCTACTGATAAGTTCAGGACGTCTGTGGATCGGCACCAGCAACGGCGTAGTGATCAGTGTGCCGCTCTCAGACGCTCCCATACCATCCGGGAATACTGCACTGACTACCACGACACGGACTTCAGTGCCAGGTAAACAGTTGATACATATACGTCCTCTATTACTAATTAGAAGACGTTTCGTTTGGAAGAAATACGCAACATTATTTGGAAGATGATATCGGACATACATGATATAACGAATGATTGTATTGAATGCAGTCCTAATCCTAAATATAATATGTTATATCGTATCAGGTCACGCTGCGTTGATACGAGCCGGTGTGAACGTGCCACCTGGTAGTTGTATACCGCTTTGTTCGATGGCCCATGCTCAGCTCAGTTTCCACGGACATCGCGACGCTGTAACGTTCTTTGTGGCGGTGCCGGGATCTACGACGCCGCGGTCGCCGGGGTCTCCCCCGGCTGGAGCGCCCACCACACCGCCCTCGCCGACACCAGCGTCACCCGCCACGCCGCCGCCGCCTCCCCCTCCACCGCCGATGCTAGTCATCTCAGGTGGAGAAGGATACATCGACTTTAGAATAGGTGAGTGATTGTAGCTATAATGAAGCAAAAAAAAAACACAACTGGAAACGACAATTTCATGTGTTCTAAATATACTGTTGAATTAAATTGATTCAGTTCATCAAAACAAGCAATATCCACGTTTATTTCTGGGCAGAATTAACGAGCGATACCTTAAAGAGGTTTGGTCAAGCGGCTTTTTTATGCTTTAAAGTAGACTACTATATATTTAGTGCTTTTCATTAGCCAATATATTTTTATATACCGATTTATGATTTCCATAATTTTGTTCATAAATCACGTTACAAGTTTGTTTATTTCTTATAATCTTGCATAGAAAAATATAATATTTATAATTTACATTCATTGACGGTGCTTATTGTTTGTTTTTTTTTTTGTCTAAATTACTCTACACATATCGTTTATTAAGTATAAGAACGTGTTACCCTCATATACATTACAATACGCGAGCAATTAAAATTCAAACATTCCATAGAATTGGGATTGATTAATTTTATTTGCCATTAGAAGAGCATGCCGATGACGTTCGGGATACAGCCTCCCACCTCATTGTATGGCAGATTGTTTCCTGACCTCATAGTATTATCATTAGCTTGCTACGTGACAGACGTAAGTGATAGCATGTGGCCTCCCCGTCGACTCACAGCCACCCATTCTGACCAAAGGAAATCAACCTCCACCTACCCTCATCCCCTCTCTTGACTAACTGCGGCTCACATGCGCATGCGCACGCACCAACTAACACGCTTACATCATTGTATCTTTAAAACGTCATCGGTGCTAGGAACTATTGATACTTTTTGAAAAATTGTAATAAAATTCGGGATGCTTTATTGTGTTATTTATTTGCATGATACATTTAATATGTTACACGGATAATAAATGATATTGTTATAATAACGCCATGTATATATGTACATAATATGTAAAAATTCAGAAATTTTTGTAATTTCTAGTTTATTAATGTTATTTTTCAGTACTATTTATATTTGTTTGATTAACATGTTTTAGTTTCAACAACTTATTAAATATTTTGACTTATTTTGGTTAAAATGTAAAATCTTTATGTTTACTAAAATATCATATTCTTTTGGTAATTGTATTCGTTTTAAATATTTATAATGATTAATGCAAAAGATAAAATGAAATATATCCGATCAAATTCTTATCGACATCAGTTTTTGTAATGTTTGTAGTATTAATAGTGTAAATGAATCAGATACTAAATTATTATTAAGAATTAGTCATTTGTTTGAGCAAAATTTAATATTTAACACGTAATTATTAATACAAAGACATTCTTCAAAAGTATAAATAAGGTAACGTTTATCGGAAAACGATATTTTCCTATATTACAGCCGAATAAATATAAAAAAATCTGTTTTAATATTTCAGCTGATAGCGGTATGGAGGAGAGCGTGGTGGTGGCTGAGGACGGCTCCAGCGGTCACAGTTCTCTGGACCGCGGCGCTCGCTCTCACCTCATAGTGTGGCAAGTGGCGGCTGCCTAGCGCAAGCTACATGTCCGCCCGCGCCGCCGCCCGCCCTCCGACTGCGACTATGTGTACGTCTGCACCACAGCCAAACCGGCCGCCGTGGAATAGACCACGCCCATTACACCTCTCACTCGCACATCTATCCCTCTCACTCGCTCATCATTATGAATTTTCGTTCGTGGAGTGTTCTGTAGTGGGATAGCGGAGAGCGAACCGCCGTCAGCCGCGTGGCGGGCATCGTCTCATCGACTATGGACGTTTTGTTATGATCATATTATAACACATACATTTATTAAAACATATTTATCCGAGTGCTGCTTCAGACCGATCACACGTCGCTTCATGACGCCGCTACGTGTATAGTATAGAATAATTAACATAGATAGCTCATCACACGACGACTAACGTTAAACATAATCTCATTTAGTTTTAATGTACAAGTTGTAACCACCAAAAATTCTTTTTAGAATCTTTATTAGTGTGTAGTTATAGGTTAATTGAAAGAGATTTTATGATACTAAGTAATTATGACACATCTCTTATATTAATATATAATACGTTTTATTTCTGACTGATAACTGTATGGGCTGTGGTTGTTATCTGCATCACAATTTAGTTATAAGATTAAGTGTTACTGACTTTAGTGCGATATTACCACACCAGGCACTAGGTCAGTGTTGTGTTTTATATATTTAATGTGATTTTACTGAGAAAAGACCGAAGAAGAGTGCAGCGCAGACTTGCGACAAATTGACGGATGATCATTTTCAGCAAGTTTGCTGATATTCGAGACGCATTATATATAGATAATATTCAATTTATGTTCATGTCACAAGTCTGCTTAATACAAACTCATCTGTTTTCTCAAAGAAATATGGTGCAAATTTTTTTTGTTAGTATTTAACATAAATTACTAGTTAGACATATGCATAATATAATTTTTAGTTTCATCTAGATACATGCTCATTATGTGATTTTTATTTATTGTGTTTATATTATTATTTTTTTGTTGTTTTAGTCAAGTGCTATTTATAAATACAGAGTTTGCGTCGTGTGTTATAAATGTATTGATAGAGTCGATTAAAGATTGCACGGGAGTAAGTGAGTTATGTTTAGGAAGTGTGGTACGTTGACCACGTGACTACACTTCCGCACTCCTAGTCAAAAAATAAACGACCTAGATTATATACTAACAGAGCTTTCGTCGTTACGCTGATAGTGTAAGTATGCCGAGACTGTGTCGGTCAGTATGGCTTGTCGCGATGTAGCCATAACCGGAGCGTTGTAGCTAGCTTACAACTGAACTACCCTCGCCTCATTGGCTAGTACTGCGATTTACCGTGTTAACGGCCAAGTATTGGAATTTATATACACAGCATAATATTCTTATATTTTTTTGTCTCATCTTTAGTATTAACATTTGTATAAGATATGCGGATAGTAAATATTTTTTTTGGTTTGTGTTTTTTTTTATTTATTTGTACTAATATTATGAAATAATCTTTGGATAGTTGATTGAAATATTTCCTGATGTCTCTTAATTTAAGGAGTTGTAATTCCATGAATTCATAGTTTTTATTTCATACTTGTATTCGATACACCAATTGAACATGTATTCTATATGTAGATAAAGTGTTTGCGAGAAACATTAGTATTTAAAATTTCTTGTTTGTATGCGATTAAATAAAATGCTAACAATTATTTTGAATTTTATTATTCTCTCATTTCCTTTTGGTACACTTATTCGTATTCATCTCAATTTATTTTAGGATTTTTTTATACATTTACATTAGATTTTACAATTACATTATTGTCGTTGTTTTTTTTTTAACTATTTTAATCATCATTAGAGGTTGATTATTGATTTCTTTGTTGTTCCAGGTAGTAATAATTATTGTTGACTTAAAACTACATACAAAATAAATTAATTTATTAAATCACTCCGATACATCGTCTGAAATATCTTCTCTGAATTTTATTTTGTTTTTGACTTGTCTTCTCTTCGTGTAGCCAGAATCATTTTTTTCTTTAACTATTCCCTTTCCTTCGGCTACTTTCCTGGCTCTTAAGTGTTTCCTATTTTTTTGACTTACTTCTGGATTTTTCTTCTCTCTGTGAACTATTTTTTGTCGCGGTTCAATTGTGGTGACCTTTTCATCGTCAGCAATCTCACGTTTGAGAGCACTCTTGAATGTTTGTCCTCGCGTAGGCTCATGAAGAGAGAATGTTATTCTATCGTGATGAATCTAAAAAGTATAGGAAAACTTTGTTTGTATTTGGGAAGAAAAAAGAATGCTGCCATATTAACGACTATAGATTCCTCTTACCCTATACTCGATAGAAACGAAGCACTCTTCCTCGTCTTCACAGATGAGAGAGTTGACGTCAGCTGGCTTTGCTACGTTGGTGGGACGACGGCCCACACGAATGAAACGCCATAGGGACTTTACGCGAGGCCCGCATGATTTTACGATATCGCTTACCTGTTACAATCGACTCATTAATAATAATAAAAATGTTTAGCTGTCGTGACGCATCCAATAATGTGCTTGAAATAAATATAAATGTATAAACAAATCGCTCACCTTCATCTGTTCTCCGCCATCGCAAGCGTTACCGGGTCGAGCTTCTATGCCGAAGCTGTTGATACAAGCACGATCGTCCGCGGTCAGGGCTTCTATTTGGAAAGCGCACTTAGGCAGTGTGTCCGTACGCTCCTATAAATGACCAAAAACCATATTTAAAAATAATTGCACATGTAAAGATATAGATGACCTGAAGTAGGAAAATTATATTACCCATCCTATTTCATCGCAATGTTTCGGTTCCTCGTAGCAAATAAAATAATTAGTCGCTTTAGAGCCATCTGTTCGTTTCTCCGTGGACCAGGTGTACCAGTTGTCACCAAACTTGAACATACTGTTAATGTGGCTCTGTTTATATATCAAAGGGAAGAGCATCTCGTTCGGATGAATCTGTTTTTGTTTCTCAGTTGTTTGAACTTCTTCCTCGTAATCCACTTGTTTTTCTTCATGCCTTACGTTTCCGTGAGATTTTTTCAAAAACGGTAACATTGTTATCTCTACTTTCTGTTTGGCGTCCCAAGTCTCCGTGTGGGGAATTTCGTCATCTTCTATTCTGGAATCCTCATCAGAGTGCATTATGACTTTAACTTTAACCGTAACAACGCTGTTTAAGATGCATGTCAGCATGATGTAGGTGTAACGCCTCATGGTGAAGTGTGTTTGATGGAAACTATCGGTGTTAGTTGTTTGTAAACTGAGAGGATGTTGTTAAAGCTTAACTTCGATAAGACTTGTTTGTAATCAAATCAGTTCCTACTATTGAAATTGCTCTTGTGTTTCTTTTACTAAGATACACTGAACGGGGTTTTTTATTGGGATACGTGGAGAATTTTTTATTTTCAACCTACGGGCATTGTTTCTTTAACTTTTCTGATACACGTTGTCTAGTAATAGATGGTTTATACGTTTTTATCAGCTTGTAATTACATACGACGGAAGTTAAAATACAAAGTATGTATTGTGTTCCTAGTTGTATAAAAACATATTTGATATTGCTTTAAAAGGAGCGGTATATAAAATAAAAGTCAAAATAAGTTAGAATATTGCTTTTATTTGGGTACAAAGATGTAGAGTATAAAATAAAAATACTGCATTTGGTATCTCCATAAAACTTTGATTATGAAAATTAAGCATTTCATCAAATACACGTTAACACTATTAAATAAAATTAAAGCGTAAGACATCTATATACTAATTATTATTTATTTATCTAAATAGAAATTGTATAATAATATAGTACAAATAAAAAAGCGAATGAAGTTTGGACCATTGTTAGGAATTAAAGATTTCCTTAGTGCTTCAATATGTTACATCAGCCATAAAAATTCGTATTTACAACTTTTAAAACATCTAGAGTGATATATTATATGAGTGGAATGCACGCCGACCGAACATCAGACAGCTCGCTTTCCTTCTTTTATTGTCATTTTCATACAAATTTAAAGTGATTATTGAGTTTGTTTATCCCAGATTCCTGTATATATATTCATAAAATCGGCCGGAGTGCAAGCAGCCCAGTTTGTAAAAACCGCTTAAGGCAGGTGTAATTATTGTAAATTAAATGTGCCCTCAAAATATTACACAGCACGAAGGTAGGATTATAGGGAAGTCGTGGGAGGGCGAGGGAGATAGTATAGATTTATAAATATATAAATAAATTCTACGCTACATATAGTCTAAAAGCTAGACAGTAACGAGGAAGTAAGGCCAGTTTTGTAAAGTAAGATCTTAAATAGTCATCTATCTTAGAACTACTACACCTCTCGATAAGTCTATTACATTGGTCAGTGTACAAGTGATCAAACACGACTACATCGCAAACTAAACAGCTTATTTTGCTTAATACTAATTAATGTGCTAAATATTTAGGCTCTTAAATTAAGCCGTTCGTTTCGGTCCACTAGAACGTTTCTACAGCTAAGAGCGTGTGGACATCGACATTATTATTAATAAGACTGTTCGGACTGCCTTCATAGAGTGAGTCCTCACTGAAACTAGCTCCATCAAACAACAGCTCATTAATAATTTTTAAATCGTTTCCACACGCGTTACATACAATATGCGTTTCAAACTCCGATGATTATTTTTTATTGGAACTTAATTATAACCAGTCACCTAACACCTGACTGTATAAATAGATTCATCCGAGTATCAAAACGCACGACTATCTAATCGATCGATATATTGTCATAAAATGTCAACACTAAATTAGTACCGGCGGACTACAGAAAATAGACGTCTATATATTTCTACTATTCAGAAGATTTTCAACGCAGAGTGGCCATATTGAATAAAACATTACTATATTATCTCGACAGTAAATAGATGAATATGAAGGGATAAATAAATATCTATCAATAATAATCTCTGGGCGCGGCCACGATTCGTTGAAGTTCTAAATATCTATATAATATGTCGTTAATAATTTATTCGATTCAAACGCAACTACTATTAACTTACGCGGCGGTAAGGTTTCGTATCAAAATAAATAAATGATTAATTTTCAAGCTAAGGTTGGCAACACCAGTTGAAAGGAAGAGGGAGGGCGGGGGAAGGGATATATACTTTTTACGATTGAAGACCATTAATAATTTGAGAAAGGTAACGTGCAGTGAAGTTAAACATAACATTAGTGAGCGACTTTAAAACCGACGTCCGCACTAAGTCGTCCATTAATTACATTGTTCCTTGTCTACATCAAAAGTAGAATAATTGAAGCTCATCAACTTAACCTACACGTTAGTCTTTCTGGGATTTCATACTTTCTACGCTAATATGTTATTATGAATGTATTTATAAATTAAATAATATTAGAAACATTATTATCCGTTGTATAGACAATTTGTCTTACACAATTTACATCAACTTATTTATGTATAATACAAATTATATTAAGTTATCGTCATCACTAATTAACTTTAACTAATACAACTTAACATTAATTTACTATAAATTAAATTGAAAGTGATAGTACAGTCTTCGTTTAAGTAACTTAATTATTACAAATAAATGGTGGTCACGAACGAAACCAAGTCTAGAATTTTCAGTGTTTCGGTTCAATAAATGCCAAAACATGCCCTTATCTAACTAAACTTATAACGATATGCGTTATATACATGACGCAGTCATTGTATAGAGTGGTAAGTTCTGTACGATTAAGTACAACACGATATTGTGCCTCACATCCGAATACCTAACATTTAAATGTTAGGTATAAAGATTATTGTATACAAACATGTTCAAGACAACATCTCATCTCCTTTCACTAAATTGCCCGTGAATCGTCAGTCGAAGCTGTGCGAAGCTCGCTGGTGATTAAGTACAAAAATGATAGCATTCACACGAGTCTCGTACTGATACTATACAAATTAACAAACGACTTTACTCGATAAAAAAAGAAGAGTTTTGGTCCGTTATTACCAAAATCGTTATAGGTAATACAAATAAAGTATATTCATCACGAAAATAAATTTCATAGTATTATGGCATCATAATTACATATCTACGACAACCAAATTAATATTATACTTCGTTGGAAACAGAACAATTGAAACTCAAACCAGCGGTGTGACTTCAGAGCGGTAGTATAAACCTCCTAACAAGATGACTACTGATGACGTCATATGTGTGACAACCTGTAGTTCATCGAGCAGGTGCAGGGCGTACATCACGAGTAGCCGCGGCCGGTCCGCTGGAGGAACGAGTGGAGCTCGCTGAAGGTCGGCCTGTCTGTGTCACGGCGTCTCCAACACGCACGCATCGCGTCATACAAGGAGCGAGGACAGCCCGGGCTGCGGGGTATGTATGTGAAGAGACCGTCGTCCGCCTCCAAGTGGGATAAGTTCTCTAACACCTACGAGCAATATACAAATATGAATGACGATATTAGACTTAGTAGATAAAGATACAAATATGTATGACGTCATACCTCAGCGTCAGTGAACTGTTCGTATGGTCGTCGCCTGCATAATGAGAATATCTCGTGCAGTGTAACAGCGAAGGCCCACACGTCCGTCTTGGTGGTATATTCTCCTCGCAGTACACACTCCCATGCGGCCCAACGTAATGGCAGTGGTATACGACCGTCCACCTTATAATAATCGCAGCTGTACGACTCGTTGTCGGTGCCAAAGTCGCTGATCTTGATCTGATAGTTCTTACCTATCAGGATGTTCCTGGAAATCGTTATATTATTAATTATATGCTCTGATTTAATTATATATATAATCCTTATATATATAATTCTTCTGTGCGTGTGTATGTCACTGAAATTCTCTCAAACGAGTGGACTGATTTTTATTAAATTTTTTGTGTGTGTTCAAGGAGATCTGGGAATTGTTTAGATTTACAATTTTGTCCGCTGGACAGTGGGTTTTGAATTAATTTTTAATTTATTAGTAGTTGTTGATACAAACGTTTTTTTTTTGACAT
>DVQO01000141.1:0-27935 GCA_018231785.1 Danaus gilippus
TGAAATGTCAGTCACTATAAAACGTGGAATAACGAAACACAATTGACAGCTATGCAATGTTTTATAAAAGCCTTCTGGTGGCGAAACGGAGTTCGTCAGGTATAATATATATGAATAAATTGCATATCATAAAAAAAATCACAATATATTTAATTAAAATATTTAAAGCATAGAATTTTTAAATATTAAGTATAATTATGTAAAAATTATATATTAGGTATCCATATCTTCAAACTAAACATTAATTAGTATATATAATGCGGTTGTGTTTTTATTTTTGGAAATTTTTTCTTATATATCATTATATTATGTAGGAAATACAAATTTGGAAAACAAGATTCGTTCATTATAACTACCTACATGTGAAATGGTAAGCTGATGATTTTCGTATACTTTAAGTTTGGCCGACAAATCAACATGACAATGTTATTTACAAATTTTCTTTCTTTTATATCAGAATTTTTTTTCCATATAAAATATTACTATCTACGTATAACATTTAAGTAAATATTCTTCCGGGAAATATTAATTTCCCAGAAGAATTAGAAATATCTTCATCAATTCCATTCCTAAGCTTGCTCTAATTTTATTTCTAGGTCAATAAAAGCAAAAGTATTCATGGTATGTGATGGCAGGAAAAATTTGGTTGAGTTATTTCAAAAATAAACTGATTTAATATACTGTAAATTTAATATTTTTTATTTGCAAATAAATGACGACAGTATTTATAATAAGTATATACTAATAATTTTACACTTCTAAAAATATTTTTATCGATGAAACTAATTCATATCAACTGATGCTAGTTAGCCTAAATAAATAATTCCACCGTCCAACATGATTTTTATTGTCCTAGATTTTTTATTTTTTCCATTAATTTTGTAGTACTGGTTACGAAATAGCGTCTAGTTGTATCACATCAGATTTATTTATAAAATTAATAAATTCGAATTTTTTGGTTTTTGAATTAGATTAATTAATATTTATTAAGACACATAAATTCAGTTGAAAATGGTTGATACAACAGTTTATTCCCAAAAATGATATCTTTACAAATCAACAAATATTAAATACAAGCTGTCGGTTGAGGCTTTGCCTTCATATTCAACCACCCTTGAGATTAGTGTTATCATGGTCATGAATTTTCTTTCGATTTCTCGGAGATTCCTTAATCAGCTCATGACTTGATGATACTGGAACTACTTCAGGGTTGTGCTCCCTCAATCAATCGGTCTTTAACTAAAGGAGTAGTCGTGTAGCAAACATTTAGTCGTACTGAGAACTTCTTCAATTTCGAAGATAATTTAAAAGAAGCCTAAGTCATTCCTTATAGGAATAAGGAAGGATCCTTACCTGCGAATGAAACTTTTATCATAATCATTCCAGACGTTCCAGAGATTACCGCAAAGAAACAGACAGACATACACTTAATTTATTTTAATGTATAAAAATGAGCTAATGATATATTTGTTTACACACAACCATTTGGTTGGTCGATTAATTTTCAATGAATCTGATTTATATTAATAGCTTGTTATAAACAACTGTGAATTTCTTTTCAGGGTAGCTAACATGGCTTCCTAGCTTTTAACAAAATTTAAAAAGACTTTTTATAGGTTTTCTAACTCGACTTTTTCATTTATTTCACTCGTTTACGTACAAAGAGAAAATATGTATAAAATGAAAATAATACGTCGAATGAAAGCTTTTAGTGCCATAAGAAAAATAATAAACCTTTGTATATACTTTTTCATTCTTAGTCAGTTTTAATAAAAAAGTTTTTATATTATGATGAGAATAATTTATACGAGTAATACGTATAATAAATTGCCTATATGTAAGTTGGTAGAAGTTTTATACATAAATAAGTTGTCCCTATCGGTATCAACCTTTATTAATTAAAGATAATATTTTAATATTATACCATAAAAAGTATAAAATTCTAAGGAAAGGGTTTTTACGAATTACTTTATTTTCACACATCAAAATAATTTATATTGTCGCAAAATTAATAGTAAATATTTTACATTTACACGGACAGGAAATTCATATCGTATTACTAATATTTAAGTGCTCGAACTCTTTAATCAACAGAATAAACTAGTTTTTGATTTGGCTGTTTACTTTAAACGCTAGCAAAAACTACAATTTTTAATCAATATGCTGTTAACCAAAAGTCAATGAACGTAAATGAATACACAAGTGAACTTGTCTTTGATGTGGACCCACACACTATACACAGTAAAGTAACTATGATCATAAATGAATGCGTATAACTTATTGTGCATATTCTATTGAAGACCGAGATATCCTGCAGTGAATCTAATTTTTGCTTTACAATTGAATGCAATACATCCTTGACTGCTGAGCTGACATACTCGTACACATATTTGTAATTAAAAACACCGTTGCAAAAGAGGAAGTTTCTTGTAATAAGATTTTTTTTTCCTTCATAGGAATATGATCTCTATTCGTTTTAATTTTAATAGAAAATAATACTTTAAAAAAACTTTTAATGTGAAAATTCGCAAACATATTGAAATATGTAGACTACTTATGTAATTTAGTATGAGTGTAGATTCGTGAATACAATCGTATTTCCAGAATATTATACCCATATATTTGAATTACTGGAGTTCCGTAAAGCAGAAAACTCGAAAATTGCATATCGAATTCTTGTTCTGACACACAATCTTATTTCATACTTTGTAGAGGTATTGGTGACAGGTACACGTTAATCAAAATAAGTTAATATTTTAAATATAGTAATTTATATCATGGGTACAATACTGGTAATAATGACTTAAAAGTTTATTTTACTCAAATTGTAATATATAAAACACAATTTAGGGTGTACCTTTTATTACATAAAATGAAAAATTATTCTGGTCTTCGTTACTTCTTAACTATGACAGTATACATTCAATAAGACATTACTTTATTACCATTTTTTTCCTATTAGCGATCACTCGGCTGTATTGGATACAAAATTTTATGGTAATAACATGCAAAATCAAAAAAGCAACCCAAAATCACTTAATACGAGATATCAGTTCAATGTGATATTGAATGGCTCACAATGACTCAAACAATTATGAGTCGTTGTCTAATATTCCTTAAACAAAATAGAACTTAATATTTTATTTATTTATTTGAAAATAACTTACGTTGATTCTATTTATAGCGAAATAAGTAATATCCGAAATGCCACCCGTCTAAAAATGAACGAGATAGAGGAGAGTAAACAGGAAATAAGAATCCTGGGAAGCATGATGAGAAATGCCATGAACGCAATTCTTAATTGAAAATTCTAGCTTCTTTCTATAAATATGAACTATTTATATTCCATCCAAGGTATATTAATAAATTGTTTACTATAAATATTTAATAAAAAGTACCTAAACATATCGTTACGCTTCAAGTATCCTGACTGTAATGGGAAGAATTTCACAACATTCTGTCAAAGGCTTTTAAAAATCTCTTATTTTTCCATATACCAAACTATAAGGGCAAACACGTTAAAAAAAATTAAATTTGCGTGCATGTGTGATCTTTGTGATCAACTTCACAAAGAATGCCTCGTAAAAAAGTCCTTAAATTTCAGCTTTTTGGAAACTAGCTGTGCGGAAAATAAAAATGAAGATGTATTTTTTTAGATTTAATTAAATGGAATGCATATCCGTTCAACTGGATTATTATAAAATAAGGACGGAAACGAACATTAATAATGCTTCATATGATTGCATTGGATTTTTTCTTATATTTTTGAAGAAAGTTGGTTTTACGCTTTCTCTATAGAAAAAAATATATCAAAGATATTTGTAAATTTAAATTAAACTAATGAAAATAACTTGATAACTTATGCAGCTGTTGTGAATACAATAAACTCACAAGATGTGTTTCAGGGTTTCTGGAAGAGATCTCTTGTTAGAGATAAGTCATCCTTTGTACACATCTATTATTAACAATTTACTGTTTACTTTGTTGGTACAAAAATAAATAAATAAATAAAAAAAGATGCCTTAACACTAACAAACAAAATCAATGTCACGAATAGGCAGCCTCACATATAAGTCGAACAAAGTATTTTACATAAAGATTTACTTTTCCTTATAATAATAAATTCATCGAACATCAAGTCCTTTTCTTCCTCTACATGTATAGTTTTTAGAAAGGATTTTTAGCGATTGTGTTTTTACTGTTTATATTATTTTTTATTAAATGTTTTATAATATATATAACATTTGTCTGCCTGTTTATCAATACTAACTTGCTAAATGGTTAAACATTTTTATTCCGGGACTGATGTTAAAAAAATATGCAAAAATATCAAGCTGCCCTGTACGTCATAATAGAGTAGAGTGGACTTTGGAAGCAATTCTTTTGATATTGCTTCAAAATTTACCTAAGTAGATCAGGTTCTGGTAAGAGAAGTCCTGACGGCACTTTACATAAAATACAATTCTGGGAAATTTATGAAGTTATCTATATTGAACGAACTCTTTCCATTGAGTGGGCGGACTTAATGGAAACAAATTGCATTACAACGCCATTATTCTTTTACCTTCAATGTAACTTTAAATGTAGTAACTTTTAATATTAAAATATGTATTTAATAATTATATTTTATTATTTTTATTATGAAGTGCACGGACTCTTTGGCTCAAGCGCATAAAGAATTACAATTAACGGTACTAGATGTTGATAAGACAAAGAAACTATACTTCGACGAAGAACACACAGCACATGATGTCAGGGACAAAGCTAAGGACATCGAGGAAAAGTGAGTTGGAATTCCTTGACGTTTCTTATATCTTGATGGTATTAAAAACAAGTAATTTCGACTTAACAAATTCTACCTCTATGTAATTAATAACACTGATACCAAACATTCATAACACAATGTAATATGGAAATATAAATTGTTTATATATACCTAAATCTACTAAAATGTTTATTATCTTTTAGGCTCAAAAAGAAAAAGGGATCATTTTTTCAATCGATCACTTCCTTGCAAAAAAATAGCGCGAAAGTGTCGTCGCGGCGAGACCAACTTGAAGAAAAATCTACAGGAGCACGGAATGACTATCTCTTGAGCATTGCAGCTGCTAATGCTCACCAGGTTCGAAATATGAATCTTAAATTTTTTTAATTATAAATCAACTACTTTTATTTATATACATCTTTTATATTGTGTGACGTTTACAGAATCGCTACTTTTTGGTAGAATTACAAACCTGTATGCAAAGCATGGAATCATCTGTATATGAAAAAGTATCAGAATTTCTAACTCTCATGGGTCGCACCGAACTACTTACATGCTCAGCTACTCAACATTCATTCGGAAAGATTAGAGATCAAGCCCAACAGTTGACACGAGAATATAATCTTCAGTGTCTATATTTGTACTATCCCGTGCTCAAACAGCACATTCAAGTACGGAACAATTTATATCACTAATTACGAATATGTATATATATATAATAGGCATAAGTGTAGTCACATATTTTTTTTACTTTTAGTACGAATTTGAGGCTTGTGATAACGACCCAGTTGATAATGTAACTATGGAACATGAGTCAGTATCATTAACACTAGCCCAGGAGGCTCGTCGTTGGGCCACCCGAGTTGTGAGAGAAACTGCTCTTGTCAGAGATGCAACTCGTAAATTGCATCTATATCAGGCTATGCGAGATGCAGGACAAAAAGTAAGCTTTTATTTCATACTAGTGACGTTGCGTAACATTTCAGTAAACATTATACTTTGCTTAAAATAACATACTTTGCTTTAGGTTGATCCAAACGATCCAAATGGGCCTGAACTTGAAGTGCGCATGGATGAGCTCCGAAATAATATAAGACGTTCAGAAACGTCTAAAGCCAAGTATGAAGCTCGTTTAGAATGTCTCAGAAGCAGTGGCGCACCAGTCGATGAATGGTTGAAAGAAGTAGATTTGTTAGCAGTGCAAGATACCTTACCTAGAAGCAGTAGCCTGCTTAGTGTTCGAACTGATGCATCTGGAGCAGCTGTACGTAAACATATGTACTATGTATATAACACAGTCACATTCTAATGTTATGTGACATAAAATTAATTTTTACTATCGTAGGACCAGCCCAGTTCTGATTCGTTCTATGATAGTGATAATACTGAGGGAGAAGTTGCCACTACTTCTGGCGTGGCTAGTACTTCAGGCCACCAACGTACTACATCTGATTCACAACATGAAGATGATAATGAAGAAGATGTTGATGGTGTGTTAAACAAATATTTTACTAATTTTTCTCTGATTAAAATGTTATTTTAACACAAATGCATATACCTGTTTGCAAACCGTGAAAAAAGGGATTGAAGAGAGTTAAAAAGAAAGGTTTTATAAGTTTGACGTTGATGTCTCTCTAATGTATAGTTACCTTCAAACAGATTACCCTATTTCTAAACATTAGGTAGTTGTTTGATATGTTTGATTAACATCTTAGCAGTACTTTTAGACTCAGCACTACACCGATCCAGTATAACTATCAAATAACGTTTAATGAGTACAGAGCTTTTAAATTAATAACCCTTTTAGCCGCTTTAGAAGAAGAACGAATGCGTATTGAGCAACTTACCGTTGGATGGGATGATCCCACTCAAGTTAACTGGGGTGAAGCGGACCAGGAAGCAGATGCGACTCAGACATCCACTGCTGTGCCAGAGGCCCCTGCTGCACCACTATACAAATGCACTGCATTATATTCATACACCGTAAGATATAATATCTTGTGTTTTACACTTTTTTTTTAATAAAATGATCAATTGGATAAAACACATACCTGTAATAATAGGCTCAAAATCCGGATGAACTTTCAATTATTGAAAATGAACAACTTGAAGTGGTTGGGGAGGGAGATGGCGATGGTTGGCTTCGTGCTAGAAATTACAGAGGTGAAGAAGGTTATGTTCCCCATAACTATCTTGATGTGGAGAGGGAGCAAGTAAGCTTTATAATACAGATTTATTCCTATCATCAAAACTCTACATACAAACTATAATTAAACTTTCAGACTTCAAGCGCTCCAGGCTTGGTGGCACAAATTTCATTCTCATCTGTAGATTACACAGTTGAAGGAGAAGATGCAGATATTGTACAGTCACCAGACCAAATTTCAGTTATATCTGCACCAGTTAAACCCGAAGAACCCAAAGAAGAAGAAACGGCTAAAGCCAGTGTTGAGGAAAAACCTAAAACTTTGCCAACATTGGGATATTGTTTCTCTTTATATGACTATGATGCCGAAGGAGCTGACGAACTTAATCTTGAGGAAGGACAGGTTTGCCTTTAAACATATTTTATTTTTGAATTATAGTAAAAAACAGTTTAAGTTTTCATGAATATACTTATCCATAGATTATACGAATTGTTTCTCGTGACGCTCATGGGGTAGACGACGGATGGTGGCAAGGAGAAGCTAATGGAGTAATTGGTAATTTCCCATCGCTTATCGTTGAAGAATGTGATGAGGTATGTATATTCAACTAAGAACTTTAATAAGTAGAGCAATCGATGAGAATTCAATTATTTTTCTGTGTTAGCATGGTGAACCACTTAGTGGGGGAGATGATGATTGGACTCCACCAGATTCCGCCCCTCCAGTATTCGTTTCACCCCCCGAATCCCCCACTGATTTCAACGACGACAGTAAGTGCTCACGAATGAACTTTAATTTTCACACTCCCTTTTTCTTCCTTGCACCCGTATTTCGTACTTTAGCAACTTCATAATTTACTTGATATTTTAATACCCCTTTAAATATAAAATACGTGAAGTTGTTTTTGTTCGAATTTTATGCCTTGTTGTCTTGAAGAGCGGCAAAGTATTAATTTGTATAGTGAACAAAATAGTCGCCATAAAAATGCGGTTTGATAGGCAGTAGTTACGTGACAGATTGGATTATTGGCTGTCGTTGTTTCTCAATTGGCATTGTAATTATCATTTGGTTTTCTTGCAGTTTTTATAGCACGTTTTAAATTGTTAATTACTTTAGATATTGTTATTTAAAAAAGCTGCGACTCGTGAATTATCATACATCACCATAAATGCATGATATTTGCACGAATATTATAATAGTTTGAAATATATGTATTGAAAATAGATAGGTTTTTGATTTATAATAAATACAAATTGAATATATCGATAAAATCGATTCAAGACCAAGGAAAGGCAATTGTTTGAACGTTGTAAAGTTCTTTTTTATGTCTAAACATTATGAGATTATTCAACTAAAACACAAATATATTCTTGCACCGACTTTACTTCATTTTCTTCCTGGCTCTAAATTCTAACTAACCTAAACACCTTTCTTTCTATACTTATACACTTTGGTGCAGCTACAGCGGGTCGATAGACTCTTTGTATTATCTAATATGTACCAACTTTTGGCTTTTGTGACTGTGTGTATTTATACTTGTATGTGCGTTTAATATGGTTGTTGTGGATTTTTGGGAGCCTAGTGCTTTAGTAGCCGCTTCATAGCAGAGGTCTTCGCACATTTGGCATTACTCGATTCGATAGTTGAACTATTTACCCTTACTCCGGACGCTGCCAGTTTTCGGTGAGAACAACAACACTAAGAATGCTGCACCCCCCGCGGCTCCTCCCCCGCCCCCGCCTGCTGATTTGGGTGACTCTATGGACAGTCAACCAGACTTCAGCTTTAACCTTGAACTTAGTAGGAACCAAGTTGAGCACTACGATTCACAATTCGGCGAAGAGCAATCTGTTAACCCGCCAGTAACCATAGTCGGTAAGTTAATTCTATTTTTTTTAGTTAAAACAAGTGCGGTTTGAAAATAAATGTAAAAATGCTGCTCAGTGACAAAAAAAATCGTGGAAGTGCATTGAATTAAATAATATGTAATTTTATATATTTCAGTAAGGAATTATTTAATTTAGATAATGGATATTGAAAATTCTTTATGTAAAAAATATTAATATGAAATGAATTCTTTTTTCATGCTTCAGTTGATGAGGTTGTCGGTGATATGTTTGAAGAAGAGGTTTGGTTTTTAATTAAACACTTGTTTAGTTTGTCTGTTTTTATGTCTGCTTTATAAAGCGCTTTATTGGTAACAGTGAGCATGGAGATCCCTGTTTCATGATAAAGTCATGTTCCAAATGATCGAATACAATGTCATAATAAATTATATACTTATTCGCTTTTAAAATAACATTGTGAATGTATCTAATAATTGTTTCAGTTTATTTTATGCCCACTAAGATGATTTTTGTAATCGATCCTTTGAGAGGGATGCCTACTTTACTTTACTTGTGCACTTCGTGACACAATGCTTGTGCGAACTAAAAGTGATATTTTTAAGCAACAATTAATCAGTGTATATTTCGGGGAAAAGATGGAAAAGTTGGTAACATAATTTTAAAGAACTTACAAATATACAGTTAAATATATCAACATTTATTCGGTGATAACAATTCTAAAGTATTGTACAAAACAAATTTTTTTTAATAGTCATGGAAGTATCTAGATTTCACATCATCACTAGCATGACAGCTTTTGTAGTTAGAAAGTATTAGGTATAACGTTTTAGTTCAACTAGAGGAAGAAAATAATGAATAGAAAATTTTATACGATTTTTCTTATTACCAAAAAAGCACTATTTATTTGACCTCAAACAATTCGACACTTTATGATGGCAAAGAAATATTTAATTATGAACAATAATACTTCGACCTTGCTAGGAAGTGGAGGAGTTGCCGCCCGCTCCGGTACCAAAACCTGCACCGCCCAAAGTTGAAATTACAGACGACGAATGTGGCCTTGGGGTAGCGCAAATAGTTATCACAGCCGCTACCCCTATGATGGAGGAGCCTGACCAACCATTTCCACCAACTGAAGCCGAGCCTGAACCCGAGCCCGAGCGCGAGACTGAAAAGACTAACGTACCTGAGCGTATCGAGGAAAACGATGACGAAGAATCTTCTCTTTCTGAACAAACCGCTGTTTGTCTCCGCGATTCTGAAGAAGGTCACGCTGATTCAGCACCACACCCGCAGTCAAGCTCAACAGCTTCTGAAGGAGAATCGACGGGGGCTTCGGTTGCCTCGGGTCCCCCTACTGCTCCCCAGTCCCCCCCTTCAGCCCCTCGTGCCGGGCGCGCCTCCATCCCCGATGAATTAGAACCTGCGCAACTCGCAAGGCTCACAAATCTTAAGGAGTCAAACGCCTAGACCTATGCTTCTCGACTGATTTACTATCCTTCTAGATCGTCATTATTCTACTTGGCAGTATTAACTAAGAATACGTTATTTTTTTATCTCCCTAAGATTTCCTCAGTCAACGAAATGGCTAGAACCCTTTTAACATTTATTTCACAAAAAAATTCTAATTCTGTCAAAGATCGTTTCTCACATATGTATAATTTTATAATGACGTTATTTTAAAACTCATATTTTTGAATAAAAATATTCAAAGAACTGTCATTGATAGATACCTATTGTTAATCAAAGTATGGCAGATCAAAACGTGTAAATTATTTTAAATCTGCATTCGTTTCACCGTATGATTATTTTACTGCAATTTAATGAAACTCGTTGATTCTTATGATGAGAAGCGGTCCAATGGTCGTAGCACTCTTGTATATTATATTATTTTTAGTTGATGGTAAGAACTTTTATCTTTATAACCAGGATATTCCAAATGACTTAGCAAACATACATGTTGCTTAACAATATTTAATGTACATTTTACATGGAATACCAAACAAAAATTCATAATCTTTATGACTAGTGTGGTAAAACTCATTTCAAAAAAGCTTTAATCTTTCATAACTTTAAACTATAATTATAAACTACATCTTTAAATGTGTCAAAATGCTCTAAACATGTAAAATTATTTAATTTGAAAGATTCCGTCTAGCGAGTTGCCTAAATAAAACACAAAAGAATAGAACCCTATCGAACAAAACAGTCGGTAAGATTAGATATGCCAAAATATTATCCACTCCTGCGGGCTCAAGTAAAACTTTAATGTGGAAATTGTTCATAAGGTAACTTACATTTACTTGAAATTTTCCCTTTTTCTACTTAAAGAATATTTGGTGGGAAGCTTTTGTACCTGCATACATTTAGTTAACTATGTACCTTTTTTATATCCAATATTAAATTATAGAAACCTGATTGTTTGTACTTCAAGAATAATAATAGAATTGAAGGAGTTTTGTAATTCATAAGTATAGCTAACTTTTGTAGAAATTCACCTAGCACATGATATAAAATATTTAATAAACCATTCTTTATTAAGTCGGATGTTAGACGTTAGGTTGTTGTGCTTATTACAGAAATTATTAAATGTTATTTACGGTCGCATCACTTATCTCAAATAAATAATGTATTTCTAAATTATCAATACGAAACAAATAAACAGTATAAATATTAATTCTTTTATAAACGTAATCTATTCGGTAAATTATAGTAAAATTAACTTTTATTTGTTAAGAAATATATTTTGAATGTTTTAGAGATTACAATGCTCTTGGTAATCTTGATGTTAAATTGTAATCTATGTCGGAATATATACTTCTATTATCGTCGTTATACTCACATAAAACTCGGACACAAATTACTTACAAAAGACGTAAAAGGCGAGACATTACGAGAGACCAAATTATTGTGAATAAATAATTGGAATAAACATCCAAGAACAGAACAAAAAGAAATTGCTCTATATTTGTGTCCAATGGTAGTAATATTTAAAAAAAAGCTCTTGCTTTTACAATTTTCAGAACCCAAAGCTACCAACTAGCACAATTATATTATATTAACTTTGATTAACTATAATTGATGTCACCTTTAAACAAACAATGCCGGTTGAAGAAAATTTCTGCGAAGTTAATAAATTATTAATATCTTTTATATTGGAAGGGTGTGTGTTTTATATAATGTAGTAAGTATTCATGTTAAAGAAGATTAGTGTAAAAATTATTACGGAAGAGACAAGAGGCATAAAATTTTTAGGGTTCTTCGAGCGCCAATCTACTGTGCGTAGGACTGTAGGACCGGCAGATTAGTTTGTTAATGTTAATTACTTAAATTACATAATACTATCTTAATCTTCTTTCCGTTACTGTTTTCCAAAAAAGAAAACCGTAGCGCTTTGTAGCCGTGTATAAAATGATTCATTTTACTGATTAAAAAACCATAATATTACGTAGACAATTTCTAAGTGTTGTATTTCTTTAGTGACATAAAGGATGTTAGAACTAGAAATTACAGCCTAAATACTGGAAACGCTAATTTAATTAAAATATATTAAATTACTCACCCTATATTCGTTTTTCATTTCCACTTGTCCCTTTTACGTTATTATGACCTGGTTTTACTGTAATGTTCAACTGAAAATACTACATTTTAATCATTCTTTACATTTAATATCACTATTATGATTACCAATATTAAAAAGATTTCACATCTTTATTAATTATTTATTATAATAATCGTTCAATGTCTTAATTTTTTTTTCTGTATAATAGCGTGGGGTGCTTATTATGTCATTTCCATAATTTCTCTACTTTTACCTATATTTGTCATTATTGTAATAGACAGTAATTATCTACACCTAGTATTACAATGGTTTGAAGAGGTAATGAAGAGGGAGTAGAGAATGATAACTAATTTCACACAATGATAGCCAAATAACCAAAAATATTGGTAGTATGAGCTGCTATTGCCACGAAAAGAATAAATTTAATTATACAAATATATAGCTATCTGAAAAAGTGCTAATTAATCGTGGATTTATTTTAAGACTGTCTATTGAAACGTTGAAAACCCGAATTATTTTTAAAAGTACGTATTTTGAGCCATACTTACATCAAAATCTACCGGAAAAGAACATAACAAAGAGTAAGTAGTCTTAACTCCCAGAGACTGTAGTGAATCCCTATTTAGAATTCGATATTACGATGTATGTATCTTGGGAACATTAGCTTGTACCTATAGGACTAAAACGATCGTTTTAAAAGTATATATCGAAAAAATATTACGACCTAATAAGATCTAATTGTAAGATTTTCGTGAGTATTCATTAAAAAAACTAATGTTTCGGATTCTCATCTCAGAATAAAGTCGGGAGCATGTAATTCAAAATAATTAAAAAAGCGTAGAACATCCGAAAATATTATGACCTGTGTGTAAACTTAAACAAAACGAAAGCAATTTTTAATATCAATGTACTAGTCTATAGACAGCCCACGTCGTTAGAAGAGTTGGCGGGTAACGAGACCCGTGATGAATGGTAACTTGTATAAGAGCGTTTAGAAACTATCTGACTCTCATCATTTTCATCTAAAATTATATAAAAGTATTGAATAGAATATGTAAATGATATACATACGTACATGTAAAATATCTTTGAGAATTTCCTAAAGAAACATTTTCCGGAATCTGAGTACGTTTATGTAAGTGGGTATAAAAGTTATTTAGTGTGAATTCCAAACATTATTTTCAAATTATCGTCAGAGATGATGTAAAGTTAGTTACATAAAGGAATATTAAGAGTTATTTTGATCTGAAATTAACACTGCATATTTCGAACTGTTCACGTTTTCATATTAATTTTCAAAAATCAAAATTTTCAGTTTCCATGAAATACCTAACCAAGCTTTCGTTTAGTACATTTTGTTGTACTTTTTCTTATACACCTTACTTAAAGGAATGTTATAAAACACAAACATAACTCCTTTTTTAAATTTTATTCAAGAGGTAGCTTAGTCATACTTAATACAATGTCGTTATTTAACCACAGAAATATATAATTTGTGCTTTCATTCACATAGCAATTAATTCATTAATTAACACGTTCTCACAATATACACACACATATCGTCCGTGAGATTTTAAAGCAAAGTTAGTAATGATTATATCATCCGGACAATAACAATATTAGTTATACAAAAATACATTCTCGCTCATATATTTTTATTAATTAATATTTAAAAGATCGTAGATAAACAAAAATGTAAAACTGTCAAGTATCAAAATATTTAAGGACCTTACTGTCATATAACATCTTTTGTACATCGTATTGTATTAATCTTACAAAACAATTGTAGGGGAAGCAGGGTGCAAGACGGGATTCATTCATTAGTATGTTGCCCGAAAAACCAAACAGCTTTTCCGGCTTGCTATCTGTTTTTAATGATGCCTCGCAATCTTCTTACTAGAGCACGTTAATTGGCTTGAGAGCTCACGCGTGTTTGCACTAACTAACACCGGAAATATGGCGTGTGTTTTGTACTTAAATTTTCATTCATTTAATATATTAACAGTTGTTCTAATACAAATTGGCAACGCGGATATATTCTATGCTACAAACGACCCTTGCATAAAAATTGATGGAATCTCATTTCATCTTAGACCTTGCTACTGGATCCTCTGTGAAATTTCATTTAATGCCAAAACAAAAATCAAGAGACTAAGCCAAACAACTAGCAATATCTGATATATAAAATTGTTTACAACAAAAGATTTTATGGCGTTCTCATATGCCAAGTATATTACAAATATTATATCTTAAAACTAAATAAAAACATTGCAGTAGTACTTTTTTAACTCTAAAACAGAAAAATGACAAAAACTAATTACGGATCTGTTCAAGGAAATATTGATACGGAATTAAGAAAGCATTTTAGCCACAGATAGAACCTTAAACTTAAAGCTTAACAAACAAGACTTGAACATTTTCAAAGTCCAAATAAGTTGCAATAATAATAAATAAATAAGTACTCGAAAATATTAGAAGTTTCTGTTATATAAATTTTCGAAACATTAAGGACCCTTGTTCCTCTTCCCCTAATATGTGTAATCGATGCGTACATTTACGTAGAGAATTGATATTGATCATAGATTTCATTAAACATGTCTCTACAGTTCATTTTGACTTTTAGTTTTGAACAGAGTAAGAATACACCGGACAGTTTTCTATGCAGCGAATATATTTCCTCCGGCGGTGGGCACAGTCTATGAGTTAACACTGTGGGTACTAAACTCTGAATACGTCGTGTAGTTTTTTGAGTGCCAAAATCAAATTCTTCACCTTCCATAGTGAAAACTTCACCCATTATCATTACCATGTCCACGTGCGTTTCTTCCATTACCTGATGAAAAATAGAGAAGGAACTCAATGATGTAGACTTAACTTCGATGGATAATCTCTCCTACCCATTTTAACAGATGAACAAGTAAGTAAGAACGTGCGTAAATTATTATTAGATTAACAAGAAAGTGTGCAAAAAAGTTGTTGGGATGTGAAAATAAATAATTTTTGTTTGTTGTTTAAGTCATCAGTTATTTTTACTTCATCCCACTATATAAGCGGAGTTGAGACAGCAGACATTTTTATCATACAATATCTTTTATATGTCTGTAATTTTTTATGCACAACATTTTAAAACTCCGTTATAATTTGCTTGAGATTTCCTTTAAATCTTTCCTAAACCTAACACAAACATTATCATTATTGGCAATTGAATTATTGTAAATGATTCTAAATAAAATAGATTTTTTACTTATAATCATTACCTTGGACTCATATCCTGTAAGGAATTTCATTTCCAAAGACTTCTTCAGTATGGCGGCGCGATCACCCATAGAAGCAGCTTTAATTATTTGAATGTATTGGTCCATGAATTCTTTCGAATATTCTCTCGTTGCACCAAAGTCCAATAGAATTACCTATAATAAGTAATATACAATAAATTGTATGTTATTATATTACGTTTCCAATATAATTAAATGGGAGTGTTTAATTGAACACGATTTAAATATATATCAGAATGTGTACGAAACTAATATTCCTAGAATAGACGCAAAGCAAATGCTCATGTCCAATGACGAGATTAAAGAATTTTACTTGTAATTAATACCTGTTTGGTGTTTGTATTGTAAAAGAAATTAGCCCAATTCGGATCCGTCTGCATACATCTCAATACAAACATTTCACGCAGACAAAGCTGCATGATCTTGTAAGCGATATCATATCTAACGTGATAGTCGGCATCAAAGAGTTTGTCGAGAGGTGTACCGTCTATTAGCTCTGTTGTTATTACCTCCTGGGCACAGAGCTCATCTACAAAGAATTCATCTTTAAATATCTGTATGTATAGAAGAATTAAACTGAGGACTTAATGCTGGCCAGGATGTATGTAGCTTTATTTAATGTGACTGCCTTTTCTAACATATTGTAGAAAGCTTTACATTTTTTTATTTATTCCCATCCTTCCATATATTAAAGATTTGAACCAAGTTTAAGAATCAAAATTAAAAGTAAAGATTTTTACATACGACATACCAATGCTAATGTTAGACAGTTTATATGGCGAATAAGTTAAAGGAACAACCAATGTGAGGTTAAAGTGATTGTGTAACGAATTGAACTATTGACATTAGATCCAGGAGACTGTTGACATAGTGTATCAGATGATACATATATTTAAACTAATATGCACTACAAGTGTAAATGAAAACATACCTATAACTGCAGGTACAAAGTACTCATTGTATGGTGATAGCAGTTGTTTAAATTTTTTAGTGCATTCAGCCTCCCTTCTGTAATCTACTTCCCAGGCGAGTTCCTTCTTTGCAACTTCCACTACATTGTCTATGAACATTCCTTTTGGGAACATATTCCACACCTGAAAAAGAAATATGGTAAAAATATACAATATTATAAATAGACTTAACATTGGTTATAATTCACTCACTTTATATTTCTAATCAATGTTCCTCAAAACAAATATATCATATGATAAATGAAGATGATCTGGAAGGATTCCATAATGTTAGTTATTATAAAGAATATTAAAATATATTTAACTCACTTTCAACACTCCAACAAGGTTGTCAATATCACTGTTGATTCCTTGGGCAACACCAGGATACTGTACTTTAATGGCCACTTCTTGACCGTTATGGAGCACGCCTAAATGTACTTGCCCTGAACACAACATACATTGTTCTAAATATAATTAGACCACAAAATAACTGCTTTTAAGTACAAAATGTTTTGTTTTTTCTACAGGACAATAGGTAATTGAGAATAGTGATGTAAAATTAATTTTAGGTGATTTACCAATGGAAGCTGCAGCAAAGGGCTGCTCCTCAAAGTGTTGTATCTTAGTCCTCCAATCGGTCCCCAGTTGAGAACTCATGACCTTCTCAACTTGCCATACCGGCATGAAGTCAGCTGACTGACGAACCCGGTCAAATATACGCTGCAGATCCGATGGTATAATAGACTCATCCTGGATGCTCAACAGTTGACCCAACTTCAAAGCTGCACCTGGATTTATAATACAACAATGGGGTTATAGTTTGTGATTTCTATTTTTTTTCTCTTCTTCATATACCTTACATTTTTTTCGTCAAAAAATCCTTCTCACTGGAATATAAACTGCCACAGAGTTAAATTGTATTTATGGTCGTTAATTTAGCTGAGAAATAGTTTAATAAACAATAAAATTTAAAAAAAACATGTAAATGTCCGTGATGAAATTCATAAACACAAAATTTATAAAATGTTATGTGCAGAAAGTCGATAAACATTTAACTGTTTTACTTACATCATATAAACACTATCTTTAGTGTAATACAGAATTTTAAACCCATAGTCAATAAAAACATTAGAAATTTACTATTTTGCTTATTCTTTTAGTAATTTCATTTGCCGAAATAACAAAAAGGATTGTCTAAGATTATATATCATTACAATTACCTCGGACTTTACACAGGGTATCCACAATGCGTTCTGCGTTGGCGGGTGAAAGGAAAACATTTGCTGAATCATCTGTTTTCCCGGTCATGGATTGCAGAGTGTTTCTTGCATATTGCGCTACTGTCCCTACACCAAGCCCAGCGGCGAGCGAGCCGAAAGACATCATTCTGCCTATACGAGAAGAGGGAACCACACGAGCTTTTGAGTTTTCACTGAGCTGAAGCACATTATATGTATTGTTAGACACTGTAGTAGCATATTGGTATAACAACATCATCATTTGACCATATGATATCAGATATTAGCAAACAATATAAAAGTGCTCCCCACTTCTAAATCTTAATTCTGTCTCTTAATTAAACTGTTTTTCACAATGTTTAAAGAGTTACATTATGTTAATATTATATTGAAAACTTACTGAAACCTTCATCTTCTTTTTGGCTATAGGCTTTGGAATAGATGAACTGCTTGCCTCTACGACTGGTACAACTTTTTCCAAGGAAGGAACTTTTGGCTGTTTTGGAGCTTCTGGTCTTATCACAGGTATTGCAACTTCTTCAACTTTATCAATTGGTTTCAAAACTTGTTCAGTGGGTGATGTAATTGTAGTTGAAACTATTTTCTTTTGAGTCTGTTTTAAATTCTCGAAGGTCTCATTGAACTCTTTATTGAGCAATTCAATTTCTTCTTGCAGTTGTGGATCCATACTAGATGCACTATGTACATTATTAATTGGATTAGTTCTATACATAGTGACATATTCTTTGACACCATGAATGACAACCATGGCCCTATCAAAAACATCACTAGACATATCAGAACTAGGCTTATAAGATAGAGCATTAGTAGGACAAGACTGCAGAGAAGGCCGAAAACTAGAGTTATTCCATATTAGTCTAGAATTTTCTTGTTGGATTTTAATACCAGCTTCTAATACCTGCCGCAGACCTCTCACCACACCTATGAAGTCATTAATGTGTGTCATAGCCTGAAAGGGTTAAGAAATGTAAATATATATTATGAAGCTTACAAGCATTACATAGGAAGCTGAGTATTATTATGAATGTGTGAATTGATTAATTATTGATAATTACAAATAGTAAAATTAAACCATATCAGAAAAGAAAACTTCGATAGATGTATTGTTGCCAGTCATCTCCCCAAAATTACTAAATATAAAAGGTTTTTTTTTAAATAATAATATTAGTGTCTTAATAAAAGCTTGATATATCTGAAGGAAAATCTAATCTGTAATAAAAAGGAGCACTAAATTATGGCTCTTCTCCAGTATTTCTAAATGTTACATATGATTGATTCATGAAACCATCTTAAAGTTTACTTTTACTCTTTCTGAGGTAATAAATGTATTAAAACAATTCTTATTACAAAATATTAAAACGTATTGAAATCATTCTAAAGTGAGTCACAATAGAAGGTCAATTTGAATCAAATCATAAGATTACACACATGGTACTTGTTATTGCATAATCATTTTACTAAAATACCTTATATAAATTATTAAATTTTGCGCCATCTTTAAAATGTAAACTGTTAATAAAATTTTATAGATTTTATTTTGACATTAAAAATTAAGGTTTTCATTCAAATATGAGTGATTATAGTGAATTTTAATAATATTAATAAATATGACATGATTTACGCACCTTGGTTTAACGTTTTTTACGTAGAAACTCTTAGTTAAAAATATAATTTTATTTATAACGAAATAACCCGTAAATAGCGCAAATATAAATTTATATTTAAATAACCAAGAGCACCAACACTTCTCCAATGTTTTTCCCGTGCTGTCACAAATACTGTCATGTTTGACGTATTATTCAATTTTGAAATAAAGTTTTTAGCATTGTCTATTTTTTTATTCAACACATTTAATTACTTTATTGTATAAATAATTAAAATTAGTTAAACTCTTCTTATAGAAATAGTTGAAACTCATGTTTATATATATTAAATATTTTTATACATGATTTTTACATAGGTATATGGAACATTTAACATGTAAATAATATTTCGTTGATTTTTTCTACCACAACACAGTAACAAAATAATTTTTATCAAAATTAAAATAATGTCTTATCAAAAAATATTGTTAAATATATTTATTATTGAATATAAATACGAAGTTTTTAAGAAAATTTTAAAGTAAAGCTATTTTGATTTGTAAATTAACTTTTACTTTTTATGATCCGATGATATACCTATTTTTCTAAATATGCGTAAATTATATAGGATAGTGCCTTGCACTTATATATTATTGATTATAATTTCATCATTACTAATAAGTCGTTAATCGCTGGATATAAAAAAAATATTTGTACACCCTTAATTTCCCCCCCCCCCCACATCCTCTTAAAAATTGTGTATCCTTTTTTTATTCTCATGAGTAACGTTTTAAACTAAATTGAAAAAAGAATTCTTAAGGGACAAAATAATGTATACTAAGAGGTATGAAAGCATCTTCTGAAATTTTTCAAGTTTATAAACATGATGTATTATAACTTAAGATTGTACTGTGCATCTTCACCTTTATTTTGAATATAATGCCTCCTATCCCTTTCGTATACATATAGGGTAGATAATTGTGAAAAAATATATAAATCAAACACCAATTTGGAAGTATATTATATATTACATCGATAAGACAATCAGAATCCAATACCGTGACAAAAATATTTCAAATAGTAAAGATTAAAACATTAAATGTCAATAAGTCGTACAACTATAAATTTTATCCCGAGAACCAAACGAGTATATTATAAATTGGAATTTTTCCATATAATATCATCAATACAACCTAATAGAAAGCTCGGTTGGTTCTTATACTACGCCACGTAGGTAAATGACCTTAAGATCACATACCGTCTTTTAGCCGTCAAGTAACTTACCACCATTCTTAATATCAATCAGTTCTAATATATAATTAGCACATTGATTAAGTATATCTTATAATGATAAATATAGTCAAACTACACATCAATATGTTTTTAAAGAGTAAATTCAAATTTTATTTAGTATCCATCCATTGACAATTACACAGAAATAGTTTTGATCAATTATGAAACTATTACACATAACTATTTATTATGCGATTAAATACCAGAAGAAACACATTGTTTCACGAAGTATTGTATAGATTTTCATAGTTGCATAATGATCCTGTCTTACAAAATTGCAGGTAACATTAATGCATACATTTACATATTTAAAAGGGTTTCCATGACTGCTTTGAAGTTTGATTCTGGCAACACGGTGCAGTGTGATGATCGATAGTCACGCATGTACTTCTCAATCTTAAAAAGAAAGTATTGCATTAGATATTTTCGTCTATACAACTGTATTACCTAGCGATAAAACTACATACCATCCTAAGGAGCCTCCTCTTTGACTCGGGTAAATCTGTCCTAGAGAGTACGATGCGTTGTTGATCAGACAGAGCGACGCAAGCCTGAAGTAGATCAATCACAGGCTTCTCTCCGTTTATCTCCTCGAAAAATTCCGGGTGACGACTCACCACAAGTCTCAGGAACAGGTAATTTCCGCGGTTGGTAGCAAGCTGGCCTTGGCTGCAAGAAATATCATTAATCAGACCATATTAGGATGAGCAAAATTTTTTTTTTATGAACAAGAAATAAGAATGTATGATAAACAAATTAAGATTCCTAATTGTAAATTCATAGAGCGGAGTGCATTTTTTATGATGTGTAATATAAAATTATCACCGTATGCAAATAACTTCATCTTCAGTACGGCGAACCAATTGTACGGGACCAGGATATCTCACAAGCAAATCGCCAACGTTGAGGTCAACATAAGAACGAATAACTTCCTTCACAAGATAATTCCACGAGCTGGGCATTTGTTTGAGAGCCAGGGGCAAGAGATCGTCGAATGAAGCATCCAAAATCTGAAAACATGGATATAGTAAGGTATAGTATCGATAAAATAACCTATACAGCTAATTTAAAGGATATATTTGGTTTTGTTTGGTACTTACAAGACCTCTCATATCAGGATATGAAGCAGCGGCCCAGGCGGATACGTAGCCTCCAATGCTCCAACCAAACATGACAATGTCCTCAACATTGAAGTCAAGTTCGTTAATAGCGTATTGGACAACGGCGTCAATGGCATTTTGTTCTTGACGTGGGAAGGGGAATCCCTAAAAATATAAAAATTGGTCAAATAATTAAGATGTCACTTAAATCGATATGAATAAGTCTGCGAAAAGTTATAAAGATCGATATCCATATAAGTGATTTTAAAATAGAAATAGTTACCTGAAGCCGCACTCACAAATGAAAATTTTGATTATTAAAATATCATAATGTAGGATAACGAATAATTTCATTAAAACTAACCGTACTGTCGCCAAATCCTGGATGGTTCCAGCCCAAGGTCGAGAAACCCGCTTTAGCTGGTGTTACCATTATGCCAACTTCATAAAAGCCAGAGTTACCCTCGCTGCAGATCACAAGGATCCGTCCATTCAAAGAAGTCAATCGGTTGTCGACAAACATCGTGTCGATAGTGTTTCCATCAGCAGTTACGATTCTGGCCCTTTTACCATTATAGACCTCGACGAGGTTCAGTCTTCCTTCTTCTAGCGCCGTCCCTGGATCGCCAATATATTTTAACGGAGAAAAATAGTGTGGTCATAATCAATGATTTAATTTCAGTTCTGATAAACATTATAACGATACCCACATAGAATGTTCTGAAGCACCCCAACACAACCAGGATATATGAGGCGTATAGCGAAGGTGTTAATAGCGAAGTAGGCTAGTATTTGTATGGCAACTCTCTTGTAATATGGTAGTTCTGGATTAGCACATTTGGAGAATGGGTTGACAGCAGGTTCACTGGAAATGGTAAAGGAAATTATTGTTGTTATTACAAGGCTACTAAATTAACGTTACTTCTCAACATCTGATTATAGCTAACCTGGCAATCGGGTCCATGATAAAAGAAATTGGCCAACGATTGAAATCGAAATCATATTTGCGGATGCTTTCTATGTAACTCTTCTCGTCAACAACGGGTCTGTAGAGAGTATGCAAAAATTCCACGTAGTCGGGATTAGAAGCTCTCCCTAGCGATCTCATGAACAGGGTCAGCGAGAAGAAACATCCGACAGTTCCGATGAGATAGAAGAGCGTGTTCATCTCCTCAACGGAGAAAAAGCCTCTTTTAAAAATATACATGCACAACAATGGCGATGTATATACACCCATGTTTACAATCGTCCTAGTCTGTGGATCGAGAAATTAGCATTGTTATTTTACTTGGCTGTGGTTGAAGTGTAAATTGTTTCAATTGTAACTTACCGCTGAGAGGAGTTTAGTAGCGACTTGTTCCATAATATTAGGTTCATAGGCACCCTAGAAAACGACATAAATAATTAAAATGTGAAAAGAAAATTTTATTACAAATAGGCTTTATAAAAATATCAACATGATCTAACTTTAGAATTCAACATTAGAAATTATATTGTATACATTTTAATTAATAGTGCATAAGAATACGGAACATTGTATACAACGCGCAAGGTATCATGATCATAACATCGTAATTCCCAATTCGCCATTTGCAGAACTTTTTAAATTGCATTCAATGCGTTATTAAATGTAGAGAGGGAGAGCCTGCGAGGTTTATGTATTGATTTTGTCCTATAGCAATTATAGAATTGAAGAGATTATGTGGAAGCTTGCGCGGTAAATATTTGCGCAGGTAACAAAAGCTCTCAAAATTCGATATTACGACGCAGATGCAATGAATCCTGTAGGTATATCATTTATATAAGTCCGATGGCGCCGCTGGACCCTATGCATATACAAACATGTTTGTTTAGGTATATGAGATCACAATATGTTGTTGCCATGTTTATTATACACACACGGTTTGCCGCCCGAAAATATATTTTACTAGAATAAATTAAAAAAAGTATATATTTTTTGTAAATAAAGGTAAAACAAAGATGTATCAAAATGTATTCATATAACAGTCAGAACAGATGAAAGTAATATATTTTTATGCACTAGGTAATTATTTTTAATGCAGTAAGATCTGATATTTGTTTTGTTTTTTTTCTATATCAATAGAAAAGAAATTAATTTCTTAACATAATAAACATACTAGTTTTTTAGTTAACTGAAAAGCTGACAAATATATTCCATTCAGGTAAATATCAATATATTATAAGGCTTAGTTAGCTATTATTAATAACATCTCCAATTTTATTTGCCGGACAATTGCAATATCCACACCTTTTCAATAAAACCATCTGTATGTAGATATTGAAACTATGTATTAGGAAGTAATGAAGATAGCCAGCGGTTTAAATCTTTAGATTAAATTAATTAATTGTTGGTTGTTGACAAATGATAAAAGAATGAAAATTCTTGTTCATTCTGTAATGATGTAGAAAAGATTTGCATTTGATACAGCCTTCTTTTGATTAACCATTACGTTAGTAAACATAAATAAAATATGCATCTCATCTTCATGATATGAAGTAGGTTTCTTAAAATATGAACTTGAGAACCACATAGCCGAAATCAATGAACACAAATTATATTTGTATGCATGTTAGAGGGAGAGAGATATCATAGATGGAGGTGGAAAATCAATATTGCAATGCATCTTGCTCCCTCTGCATTTTTGATGATGTATAACAAAAATAAATAAATGACATAAAATACCAAGGATTCCTTTTTTGTTATATTATATATAAACCAAACTTTATTTTACAGTTTCAGCATCCTTTACAAAAAGAAATAAATTTTATATACACATTAAAGCATGCGGATATACTTACATCGCCGTCGCCTTGTCCATATATTCTGTACAAACGTGGTGAAAATACGCAGTCTAAGATTAATTGCATCATTTTCGACGTCTTATACTCTCAGGTTAATAGAAATAACAGTATTTATTTTAGTTTTATCAAAAAAATATCAAAAATGTAAATGAAAACTGAGTTATAAAGATTTAGTATACCAAAAATTATTAGAATGATATATTTTTTTATTTGTACGCTCTTTTATGCGATTTAAATTTAATAGGTTTTCCTATTATTGCACTAATAATACACACTTCCAACCTATTCCACTTCAAATCACTAACTGAGTCCCTGTTCCTGTTTCCTATATTACGTCTGTGGTTTCTGTATGCTGAAATAATGAAAAGGTAATCAATACTGAACTCGAGCAATTCTACCAACCTAGTAGAAAATTGTTATAGTGTCAACTTAAAAAATCAAAATTTTATTTCATAATTAATTAATTCGCATATATAATCAATTTTTAAATAAATACACACATTAAAAAGTAAATTAATATTTATATGATAGATTCTACTATAAAATGTAAGAGTCATAAGTTTGAATAAAATTGTATTGTCCTATAATTTTTTCAAATAAATTTGGAAAAAATATGCAAAAATTTAAAGCATTTTTCATATTATTTATCGACAAGTAGCCTTTGAAAGAGTCGATGAATCTCTAAATATGAAATATGAATTAATAAAAAAATATTCCCATTTATCACTTTTGTCATAATGTATTGATTATATTTAATTTAAAAAAAAACATGTATTATAATGAAATAATTTAGAAAAATAAATAGAACGCTATTTTTATCTCAATATTATTTGATATTTATTTGTATATTTTATACCACAGAATATGTAAATTTTAACACAGTCTATATGAGTTAATTGCGTAGACGATAATATAACTAATAATTGACAATTGACAACTGGCTTTGGCTTTTTTGAGATCGTTATATTTTTATTATTTTAAGTATCCATTTGACTTTAATTCAACATATTTGGTTTTCTGTTAAATAATTTAATCATATAGTCATGAAAAATGATTGCGTTACGTATGAAGGCCTTATTTATATTTTTTGTTGTTGCACCTTCTGTTACACCCAGGATACACAAGCTGTCTCTTTCGGTATATAATAATATATTTACTAACCTTTAAAAGCCTATATGTTTTTAAATATTATCTTATATCTTTATTAACTTACAAACATTTTATAATTAAGTACTATATATATAAAATTTTAATATCTACCTTCCATTTACACCATATTTTTTTGTATGGCTTTATAAAAATTGCCATAAAATTTTGTCCTTATTGTTTTATTTGAAGAATGATTATATTAAAGAAATTTTCGTTTACATTCTTTAGGATGATGAGCGTCATTATGTAGATCTTACTACTTTTGGTTTCTATCAAGGAGGCATATTAGATGTTCAAATGGTCAACTTTCGATTACCATCTGGACCAGTTTATGGCGAGGTAAGTGGAAAGCATACATCTTTAATATTCTTATAAGCTTTAGGAATTTGATTTAATCTCATTTCATGTTTAGTTTTAGTATGTATGAATACAATTGATTTTTGTTAGTAATTTTATGTTATTTTGCGGCAGTAATGTATGAACAAATTAATAATGAAATTAATATGGCCTTGAGAAATTATTAATGCTGTCATAAACAAATTTAAAAAAACAGTGACTCACTTTTCAATGTACAAGAAATACTTAACAGCAATCTTATCAATAAAACTGGAACACATAATGGTTCAAAGTTTGTTGATAATGATACTATTTTGTGAATTTGAAATGGATTTTATCAGTTTTGTAATTATGTTGCTGCATTGAATGGTTGACAATTTGTTGACTGATGAGAAAGATGTCTAGTACAGTGGACCCCCGGTAATCCAGCCCCTGTCTAATCCGGCACCTCCTGTAATCCGACATGATCTATTGTTTATTATTGAATAAATATTTTATTTATTTATTTTTATTTTTGTATTCGGTAATGCATGATTGAACAAGATTCAATTTGTACGCACCATCACTATTGTGCTCCACGGGTAGAGTATTGTTTTGATTCTGATTGCTTAGTTGGAACTTGAATTTGTACTTCAGAGTACATATAAGGACATATGTATATATAATATTTAAATAATCTTATCATTTAATCTGTAATTTGTGGCATTACAAGGTACTCTTTTGTAATAAAATCTGTACTATAGGGGGTCTTAGGCAGTACTCTATAATCTGACGAATTCGATAGTTCGACACTGCCCTGCAAAATATTTGTGGGACTACCGGGGATCCACTGTATGTCCTTTTATTAAAAAAACCTTTTGTACACTCAGCAAGGTATGTTGCATAGTTTTTAGTCATAAATAAACACAACTGTATTAATTTAAATATATACAATATAATGAGACCTAAGATTTTTCTGAGTTTTATACATTTAAATGAAACCAATATTTTTTAGATTATGCTATGTGACTTTATTTTTGTAAAAAACTTCATAATTCTGATGTTTGGGCTACTTTACAGCAACTGTGATTTTACAATAATAAAGTTGCATAGTATAATCCAAAAATATTCATTTCATTTAACAATATATAAGATAAACTTGATTAACCAGCAGTATTCATCTTTGATACAGTATGGATTTACGTTGGACCGCACAGCAAGTGATGCTATCAACCCTTATTTGGAAGTTCACTCGGACACATGTATATTAAAAGGTGTTGAGAGTAGCAGTACCTTGTTATCACCTCACCATCCCGCAATTGTCTTTTTGAAAATGGACTTTGAAAATCTCAGGTGAGATAAGATTTTAACCCATGCATACTTTTTGTTATTTTTTCATGACATTATTACCTGCCAATATCATTTTAAAGTATTAGCTATGCAAATCGTTGTATTTATATTGTTTTTTTTTAATTTGTATATTAGTTTTAAGAATATTAGAATATTCTTGTTGACAAAAGGTATTTTTTAAAATATGACTAGAGGTCTATAATATAAATTATTTTGACATATTTATTAACAGCTGTTTACTTTTTGAAAGCAATTGTGGTTGTATTTTTAAGCAATGCCAAGTATGAAGTTGTTTCTATATCTGACAAGAAATAATATGCTTTTATTTGTGATAACATGACATGTTTACCATACATTTGCCATTTCTCTTAAGAATTACTATTAGAACAAAGAATTTACAATCCTGTCTAAGATTATCTAAACTAGTAACTTTGTATCAGTATATATATTTTATTTACAACTAGCTTTCCGCCCGCAGCTTCGCCCGCGTGTAGTTCGGTTATATCGCGTTTCC
>DVQO01000142.1:0-27911 GCA_018231785.1 Danaus gilippus
ACTCATCTCATGCAGTTATGAAATACATATATTGCAAAAATTGTGTAGGACTTCAAGGTTATTGTTCGTCAAATACCTATTTTACATATTAGCAATATTAATTAATTACTTTCATTGCAAAACACAAACTTAATTGAATTAATTAATATCAGTTTGTTTATAGTACTTATTTTAGATGCATATTTTAACTTCCAAATATAAACAGCTAGAGAACAATTAGGTAATATTTGCACTTGACATTTATTTGTTATGTTTAGTGGTCGTGTACACTGTATAGTCCTGCGTTTGACGGGCATTGACATCGCGATCCAAGTTGCAAGGCAGGTGCGTCGTAAACTAATACACGGTCTGCTAATAGTGACCTCACGAAGACTCGCTCGGAATTACACGAGCAAACAAAAGTAACATACAATGTTTATATTATTATTATTAATAAATTTTATTAAATAATTATATAAAATTTCTAATTGTTCTTAAATATCGATGTCGCAATAGTTTCTTTTTTTTCTTTATCAGTAACCAAGTATACTTCATATAGTTTTGTGGAAACTGTGATTTCAATATTCTAACATCACTTAATAAGTAAATACATTATTTATAAATATATTGCGATGACTCACCTCATACCAGGAATGCTCATGTAGCAGACGGACGGCGGCGTGCGCAGGCGACTCTTTACTGAAAATGAAATAAAAACAACATTAACTGATGCCCTGTTTACTTATTACGTTAGTATGTATAAAGTAATTGAACGTTAGTATTCTTTTAATAAATATATATATGAATTTAATATTATGATTATAAACTAGCAATTCCGCAAGTAGGCGACAAACGTTAAGTTATTTTACATAAGTTTGACGAATATATTACTAATATATTAATAAAATGTTATTATCTAATTTATTAATTTAATTTTTTTGAGATAGGAAATATAAAAATTCCATCACGTAGAAATTTATTGCCATCAACTGCAGGACAATAAGGTAGCTTTGAAAATGTTTAATGGAAGTCGATGAAACTCGGGTTCTATTCGCTCAGCATGACAATCAAACACAGTTACAAAAAAAAATACCGTCAAACGGATGACGTTAACGGCTTTTGTTTAAATATTAAATTGGTAACAAAGGAAAAGATTATGTAATGTTGAAGAAGAATTAACTTGAATAACTCTTTTCCCGTTTTTTTTACGCACACGATGAGAAACAAACTTTGATATGAATTTCCTTCCGTGGTTCTGAGCTATGTGTGGTTGATATTGGTCCAGCAGTGTAAGAGTATCTGCTCTTTTCCAAAATAATGAAAAGCATTTTGACGTTTGATTCTTTGGTTAATGCTTCACGCGTGTCAGTAAACTAAATTGGACAGCCTAGGGATATTTATTTTAATTTTATTATGTACTAAGTTTGTTTTAATATTGTCAATAATTAATTTTATTAACATAAGGAGAGAAGGAGATACATTTTTTAATCTTTTTATTTGTTAACCGAAGCAACTTAGCAAATATTCTGACGAATAAGCTGACAGTATCAGATATTTAATCTTTTCTAAATCCGCTTTTAAGTATGACTCTCAGGAAACTAGTGTCACTGCAGCCTTTTAATTTCTTTTTACAAAGTTATCGAATGGAAAAGAGAAAAATAGAAAACAAGGACCCATTTTATTAATCATTTACAAACAATTATATAATTGTTCAAATATACCTACTGATTTCGTATTTGCGATTTGCAATAATTTCGATATATGAGTTAAGTATATTGAAAGAGCAACCTAATTAAAAGGAGATACTTATCGCGTATATAATACAGGCAATTTGTCTTTAATACTGTTAAGACAACAATTTATATGCGTGTGGGCGGGCGAAGGCGTGCGCCATTGACGAGTAATGCCCTTCACAGGACCAACACCTACATTTAGTGTTATTGAATCTAATACAAAAAGTGACTTAAATACGCATATCAATACGATATCCCCAATAAGTCAATAACCAATAGGTACAAGCTAAGAACTTTGTTGTTTAAATAACAAATAGATACTTATATTTTATATAAGTAAGGGTCATCGTACCTTATAAAGATTAGATGTCAGAATATCAGACTGTGTTGGAAATTAAATGACTCGGGCCTAAGTCAGTGCAATGCAGGTAAATCAAAAGCGTCAAGCTGGAAGACTTTAATTGCTGACTATAAAACAAATACGACCGTGGACGGCAATATCTCGGACTATTTCCTGGCACGAATTTAAATCTTTAATCAGATCATAGGTTGAAATGTTTATGATAGCTTATTAAACGGAATGAAAAATGTTTAATGATGAGAAAATTTCAAAACAATAAACGACTCTTTATCAGTTTTCATCTTTTTAATTACAATATTGCTACAATTTTATGCTGTTTTATGGAAGGAAAGATTTATAAATTTAATATTTTTAAAGATTATCAATAAATTACTGATATGTGCACGAAACGTATATGTAAGCACACGAAATATCATTTTAACTGTCCTAATTATATGCGAGAGATTTAAATAACGTTTTGTTAATAAAACTTTTAATAACTTTTCTTCCGTCCGTTCCCGTTACTTACACAAATATCTTTGGGCGTTTTATAACGTTAATAAATAAAACTACAGTATTTTTTATAGCTTATTTATTCTTCGTAATAGTGACAGCGAAATGAAAGCAATTATCTTTTATAAAACAATGAATGATCACAAGACATTTGACTCATCCGGAACTAGTCAGTGATTTGTTCCACGAGTGTTAAGATTCTAGTGATTATAGTCATTATCTCAGCCGTTCGATATGCTTCATGGTCACGGCATAAAGTAATTTTTTTAGAAACTATTGATAAAATATATCACTCTGGCTATATTCTTTAATAAACGGCGTTACTTCTTGCCATATTTCCTTTAGCTTATAATGTTTTGTATCAGAATATCGGAAACGATGGTTTCCAGTTGGATTAACCGAATTGAAGAAACATAATTTAATATCATAACGATTACAATACATACGAGTATGCTAAACTAATGAAAAAATATTCAACTGATTACGTTGTGCCAATATTTAGGAGTTACTGATAAAAAACATTTAGAGTACATAGAAAAGGGTGTGATATAAAGATTTTTGTTAATTATTTAGTGCATGTAGTTCCGTATTCATATAATATTTATTAAATAACAGTTTCGATGAAATCACTTATGCCATAGTGAGCTGATGAATGTCTATTAATACATCATAATTGTTATACATAAGTTTTCGTTATATCAGAATAGTTCAGTTACCTAAACCCTGCGTGATGCTTTGACTGTAACTGCAGTGAAAGCTGTTTGGCTAACGTAATACGAATAAAAACTAAGACGCGGCCGCTGACATTCAATCGATAATAATTTTGCATTGGTAAAATAATATAAATAAATTAATTTATATCAGTGGAACCTGTTCGCTTCCGGAGTTACGCCGGACCAGTCTGTTGATCACAATTTGTTTCTGCTTAAACACGTCTAAAAGATATTTTAAATCTCATTCACAGTGTTTTCATTATGCGAAGCAATTAAAACTATTAATGTAGCATTATGAATACTAATATAACATTTTAAATGATAGTATACTGAGTTATGAATACAGATATAGGCACTATTTAACTGTTAATAGACGTGAGCTTGCGAATGGAATTAAAGTAAAATGTTGCTTCTACCTCTCACTAACTTAAAAGGTTTATGTGAGGACTATCATTCGTTTCTCATTTGTTTTTCTGTAGATATAATATAATGCTATAATTTACATTTTATCTGAATATGATCTTTGGACATACTTTATCACATAAGGTCACTTATAATAGATGAATTTTTATTTATTGCATTTTGGTTTAGAAAATGTCATTACGGACTTTTTATGAGAAATATTTCTATAATAAATGCTCATAATAACGATACATCCAATGTCACATTATTTCAGAATGTCTTACAACATCTCCCTAGACTATTTCTTCAAAATGTCTGGTTCCATAAGATAAGACTTGAAGTGTGTTCATATCGATTGCCTTTATACTTTCATATGATTTATGTGGAAATTGTTTAATTTAAATAACATGTTTAAGTAATATGATATATTGAATCTATTTACTATTAAACAGTTAATAGTGGTCGAGTTATAATTTTTTACATGCAATAATTATATTAATGTACTCATATATTCTACTATTTGCCACACTTATTAATTTTGCATAATCACCAGATGGCCTTCTAAACAAAATAAAATATTTTAATAAGATAATGACAGGATGAGATATTTAAATAACCTTAGAATAATTTCAAATGTAGAAAGCAGAACCTACGGTTTATGTGTTTACGTTTTTAATGAATTTCTCATATTTTTATTAAATTGTATACTTACATTGCCATCAAAAATGTAAAATCGTTTGGATTTTCGTATATTTAAAATATATTAAACGTTTTGATGCATATTCCATTTAAAGTATAGAAGTTTAAAAATAGATATTTTTAACAATAATTTTAAAAGCAAAAGTATGTTGGTCAGAGCAATAATGACTACGTTTATGAAGTGACCGGATTATTTCATGCGATGGTCGGCTGGCATCCAGGTCGCATATGCGCATATGCGTTTGCGCTGCGCTGGCGATGCTCTATTTTATAATATTAATTGCATTCTCGTTATTAACAGTATCTATGTACATTTATTAGTGTTTATAGAGAACTGAGTTATGCGGAGTCGATTGAAATAGAAGAGAATGCATAGAAGTGAATATAATATTTTTATAGCACTTGTAAATAGATTTAATAACGATTTTAGTTCCAGACATCAATGAATTTGATATTGTAATATATTAAAGTTTCACCCTTTTTCACGCTGTAACCTTTTGTACTAAGCACCGGATGACTTCGCAATATGAGATGCGATCGATAATCGTTACTAGTATTTTATTTAAAAAATCTGCGTCTCTAAGATAAAATATTTCAGAGTAAATTGATTTAATAAATTTATTTGCAATATATTTTAGCTGCGAACATATTATATATTTATTATCAAACAGGAATTTTATTTTATTTTTACTTTTTCAACGAATGTCTGAGCGGACTTATAAAAATATAACATTTATGTATACAGCACAGAAGCGTATTATCTATTATTTTGGAAGGATTTAAACATTTTTACATTATATTGAAATTTAAATTATGTATATTTTATTATAAGTGTTTTACAAAATAACTAAGTTTACCTAATTAATAAAATTTTAAATTTATCACTCTCATTATAACCACTATATAAATTAATAATATTGTTTTAAAATCATGATAATAAGTTACAACTAAAATTGTGTTCTTGTATTCTGATGAACAAATAGTCAGCTAAATTAAGCTTATTTCAAACAGATGCTCATTCCTTTTGGGTAACTCTTTAAATGTATTCGTTTGAGTGTAAAAATACACGTTGTTTTTTGACGCCTCCCAGCCATGGACATGTCTTTTGTCTTTATACAACCAAGATTTGTTTATAGTAACACTGTCTAATTTATAACTATAAGAGCGTTACTATATTTTAAAAATTAATTCAGCTCATTTAATGATGATTATAGCTTTGTGAAATATTATGACATTTTTGTATTTATATTTTGATATCAAAAAAATTGTAATAGACTATATCGGAAAGATTTGTAAGTATTTAAAGGCAACTTGTTATTTACTGCGTAACAGACAAGGGCGACCTTTACTTCAATCAGGAAATTGTGACGGGACTACTATCTGATACAATAATAGTAATACTTGAATGAATCTCACATTTTTTATTTAAACAGGCCCCCTTTTGGCATAATTCTTAAAAAAAATATAAATAATTTTTAGAAACAAAATATTAACGCAACCAAATATTTTAAATATATTTTTTTTGTAAATTAATGATAAAACCATTCCACACTTTCACTTATATACAACACCAATTTATTTAAATCGTTAACTAGTAATGTGTTTAATTATATGAAAATCTACTTACTTTTTAAGTCTGCAATACGTTAAATAAAACAGAAAACGTAAACAATAATCCCACAAGTGAACACAAGGTATCACAACACTACACGGGGCACTGGAGCCGCAGCATTCGGGGGTCGTTATCACGGCAGTGTAGAGACGTGCGAATCGATCTCAATGCGGGAATGTTTTGATAAGGGCGATTGTAAATGACGAAACGTGAGAAGCGAAGCCCTCGGTGCGCGCGGCGCGACTGGCGGGCACACAGACTTCAGCTTTATCCACCGTTGAATCATTCAGCGCCACAACAGCGCTACAATACTATTAAAAAGAACTGTTTGTGTAGCGCTGCTAAATGGATTAAGGTATAACCGAATTCGGATGATTCCACCACAGAGTGACTATTCCTACATATTGTGGCGAGAAATGATAAGCCCACTGGCGAGCCATATGACAAGTGCATCCATTCATTCCCTCTCTCGCTTTATTTAGATATTATAATCTGAATCAGTGCATTCACGTTGCATGTGTTCAATATATATATTAATATTGTCTCTTAATATCAAAGCGAACTCGTCATATTTGAAGCAAGTCCTCGGCTAACTTTGTAATTATTTCTTCGTGCATTAAAAGTTACTGGTCATTAAACCTAATAACTTTTTGGAAAGCGTAAAAATTATGCGTAAAATTGACAAATGATATTTAAAACTCCGTGACAAACATTCTTCATTTTCAATATCCATTTACGAACTGAACTAGTTTTCATTTTCAGTCATTTCTCGCTCCAGTTTTATGAGACATAACCTTAATTTTTTTAAGTATGTAGAGTAAAAAATTATATTAAATATGAATTTAAATATCAGTTCCTAGTTCATGAATAAATATTTAACAAAAATTACGGATGTAATTTTAAAATCAGCAGCATTCAAAAACTGAAGTCGTGATGGATTTAACAAAATAATTATATAGAATTATATTGATGAACCATTTTATGCAAACTGTTTAAGAGCCAATGTCTCTTACAAAAACACTTGTATTTTTTACCTGGTCCTATAAACACGTTTCACAATATAATTGACATAGATAACAAGATAGGTTTCGACAAAAAATATATAATCATACAGTTATTTATGAATCACGACTTTTTATGCCTGATATAAAATTACAAGGCATTAATTTTTACATTTTGTATATTATTTAAAGTAGTTTGAATATTTTTTTTTAAGTTATATATAAAACAAATATCCTTCTAATGTATTGAAGTTCGGAACTTCTTGAGACAAACTGCTAAATAGTATGTTATGCAACTACAAAAATTCGGTTACCTATAGGAAACATACATGAACTATTTATTATTCACAAGCGTACTATTTAAGTTTAGATTTAAGATGTTGTTGCTATTATAAATTTAGAAGATAAAAAAACCTATTCACATTCATAATAAAATAATTTCCCTCTTTCAATCACTTACATATAATATGTTGTCAATTTGTACTTTTTTCAACGAATCTAAAGTACTGTCGAACGATCTTCTACTAAATAGAACGATAGTTATGGTTTGCTGAAAGGAACAGTTGTTATATGTCTCACGAGTTTTAGGAAGAAATTTTATTTTGGTACAAAAACATGTTCGCAGTTGTCTGAGACGTTTGTGGCTAGTGATTGAATATTATGTTCTTATTGAGATTCATCACACTAGATTTTCACGGGTTGGTCACGTTTTCGAACTTAATAACGTGTGAAAAATTTATTAACTTCCAATAGTATATACTTTTATAATACATGTTAAAATCGATATTGCTCAACACTCATTCATGTCAGATACTTTAACGTTTATCGAATGAGCGAGTGTAATGAAGTCAGCAAATTTGTAAACGATATAATAACATCACGGTAAATAATTCTTGAAGGGGAGTTATTATGATTGTTTCAATAAAATAGTACATATTAAAAGTTGAAATAAAAGACAGCTTTTTATTGTAAAAAACATTATATCAGATAAGATTAAGCAAGAGATCTTTGAAAGACTAAATTGACGTTGAAAAACAATTTAGTTCTCATTAGTCTGCTGTGAAGTGATATAATTTGATAAAAATAATGATTTCATTACGTTTATTAGAGTAACAATTATCATATCTGTGTAATATAAATGAGTTATTGCCGAATTGTGAGTGTAGGTACAAAATTATCGGATTACGTCGCGAAACCCGTCATGCTTCGAAGATTGACAAAAACATGCGAATAAGAAGAGATACAAAACTGTGATGTAAGATTTATAAATAAAAATAAAAACAATAGGTACATGAATTATTTCATTATATTTACTTATTTGCAACGATGCGCGTTAACCTTGTTCCGGAATGCCAGTATATGGTAATGAATGAAAATCAGAAAGTTAAAAATATATTACTTTTGAAGAACGTTTTGCTAAAACATGATTTTTATTATTAGAATATTTCGTTAAAAAAATCCTGGATATGTCTAAGAAATTTTCAGAATTCAAGTGGCTTTGTTAAATAAAATTATCGACTAGGTATTAAGACAGTTGGTTGGTTATTGGATTGTAAGTAATTAAAATAATGTTTTTTGTTTTTGAAAGAAAAACACTGAAAACAAGGATGGATGTTGTAATAAATCCTCAAGAATAAAGCTAAGCTTAAATGCTTCCAGTAATAAAATTAACCAAAGTATAGTACAAGTCATATTGTACTTCTTGCCGTAATAGTAAGTTCTTGGATAGGATCTACTGCCCGTCCTATAAACAAATTTTATAACCGTTTGTGAGATTTATGATATTATTCAAGATTTTTTACAGAAATATTCATGATCTCAGAACCATTAGAAGTTGATTGAACCTTTAATATATTTTTGGCAGATAAATCATTTGTTATTCCAAAAAGTCTATGCATATGCATTTTAACCGGAGTATTAACATTTTAATTATGACTCACAATTTCTTATTATTAGACATCGTTAAAAGAAAAAATATATGTGTGATAAAAAATATTAGATAAACTCCAGTAGCTCTGTAATATAAATATGCAGTATAAATTGTACTATGAATTTGGACCCTCGCTACTTAACAAGAACGAATTAAATACGACTATTGCGAAATTAGAACAAAGTCTGTAAATGTAATCAGCCTCTTATAAGCGAGTAAATCATTATTTTATGAGGTAAAAATATTATACTACCAACTTAAGACATTCTACAACCGAGACATAAATACTTCCACAGAATCATTTACCTCTCAAACTATTATACGATATCGAAATATTTTCTTTGCAGTTCACAGTTGTTATTATTTAATAATTACTTATTTCAACACAACAGTATTTAATATCTGTAGTGTTTTTATTTAATAATGCCATATCAAAATTATTATAATAACCAGACAGCATTAATTATAATACATGTGATGCAATGAAACACTTTTTACTAATATTGGTTTGGTTGGCTACAACTGGTTTAAAAATTATGTGGCTCGTATAAATAAAAGCGTTTATTGATATAAATTTCTCGAATCGATGCATATTATTAAATAAATATTTTATTAAATTTAAATTATTTACGTAATAGTTTATAAAATTCATAGTATCATCTAATTTTATAAATAACATCCTTATGCGTTTCAATTTTCATAACTGTTCTTATAAATTACATAAAAGGCGAACTAATCTTGTCTAAATATCAAGTCAAGATGTTTTATATTTTACGTAAGTGTTATTATAATTATTGAAATGTTACGAGAACTTAGATTTCCGTTCGTATTTACTTAGATAACGAATTACGACTTAATGACTTTGCAATATAATTAGCACGCGAGCATCGCACTGACAAGAAATCAAACGTCAGATGACTTAGTAAGATAAGTGCAAGGCAACTGTAACGCATTGCGTGCATATTACTATTAGGTCTATAATTTTGAAACGACTATACTTTTACGAGCAATTTATACCAGTCGTTATAAATGTTATTATATTACTCTGCATTTAACTTCGTATTGTCAAAACCTATGGTACTGCTATACCAAGCAAACGTTTATTTATTTAATTGGTTTTATTTGTTTAAATTCTCATACAACCATAACAAAATTTATATATTGTTACCGTGTGAACGCGTCTAAACCAGACAATGGTATGCGATTAACAAATATAATTATTTTTTGAGTTGTATGTTCGAACAGGTGCATGAATGTCAGCAGGATTCCTGTTGCCGTCCGTCGAAAAACTAGGGTTTACATGTTGGAACTTCCACAATTAACTGACTGGAAAATGTCACTCAACATCCTCAGCTATAATCGGATCAATACACCTGTCTATGCATTCAAATGAAATAAAAATACTTCCATAGAATATTGTTACTCTCTATAAAGATTATTAGTTTTAATATTTTTATATTCTATCGTTTTGTCGCTTCTAAATGTGCTAATATAAATGAAATGATAAAGAGAAAATCTTTAGAATGTTTATTACGTTCGATTTGAGACTATTATTTTCTTTTATAATATTTTACACTTCACATTCTTTGTTATTTACGTACGTTTAAACGAGAATACGCTGTTTTCTTATTTTTACATCAACAGAGACGGCGCAGACTTTTGACTTTGACAAATTGTAAATTGAATGCAGCGCGACCAAGAGCGCGACATCTTTTGTAAGATCTCCGTTAACGATGAGATATAATAAAAGTACAAAGCCTTCCAAGCTATTCATGGGATTTGATTGACAGTATCGCTTCCATCGCCGGATATTGACAGGCCAATGACAGTGAAAACTACTTTGGTCTTAGATGATTTTGTAAAAAGTACGTCATAATCTGCATATATGTACCTTTCAGTCCAAATATAGTGATGTATTTTATGTTTACTGTTCTGAATTTGTTGAAAACCTTTGTTGAGCAACCTTACGGCTGGTTCATTTATGTGATGGAATAAATAAATCAGCCTTTTAATCAGGTCGCATTAACAATACAATAAATATGTCCAAATGAAATTTGGTTTTGTCAGTATGACAATTGTTAAGTTAAACAATAAAGAGTACTAAGTATGCGTATTATACAGTTCAGTTAATATCAATTTATTTTATATAAAAGTGCCGTCGTTAAAATATTTATTAATAATACAATAGTAATATTTAAATTTTATTTTAACTTCATTATTACATTGTACTAAAGTCTCTCAGAATATATATTTTTATTCTCTAACAATAATATTTTAATATATGCTATTCATATGTGATTGCAAAGCTTGACAATTATACATTGACGTTCAACTCGCGTACTCACACTCACATAACTTCCCAAAAAGGCATACGCAGGAAGGGCCAATGACTCAAGACCCCACCGTAGTTCAGGCTTCACCTAATATAATGAATAGAATCCATGACGCAATGTGCTTATCGATTATCGTATTGATACTTTAATAGACACCCAACCTTTTATGGTTCTATTTACAGGTGCACATATTATGCATTGTTAAAATGCCTATCGATATTGTCTTGTAATTAAGAACAAAGTTAATTGATTATAGTAATAAATATAAATGTTTCTGTTCTATCACTTGCTATATAATATACTTTATATAAAAGTGACGGAAGTCTATGATTATTAATAAAATAGTGATATTCTTTCAAATTGCATAATATGTCTAATGCTAATGCTTTTCAATATTTTTAGTTCTCATTCTAGTTTCAAATTACGTTTTTCTGCAAAAAAAAAACCGATAACAGTTAAGAAGAAATTGGCTATTTTCTATTGGAAAATAAGATGGATTGCAAGTGATGGAAGAGAGTTTTAGGTATTCTCGCCAAAATAAATTGTATATTCATGAAACCTCAAAATGTATATTAAAATTGTACTACTAATTATGAAACAGTAATGAATTAATACTCATTTCGCTTTATCGGAACTTTAATTTATGGATATTTAATTTAGTTCCTCATACCCAAATTTCTGCTATGTCGGTACATAATAACATATTAAAATTATTATTTAACAAATTACATTACTATTTAATATCTTTTACGGAGTTACTGTCCATCTCCAGTTGTTTATTATCTCTCCGCAAGTCAAGTCTATTATGGACCGCTGACAATTATAGTAAATCGCTTTGTGGAAAAACTAGCGACTGTCTTGTATGGTATACATTTGCAATAGGAATGTGGTGTAGACGTAAGAACAGAGGCATTACCATATTTATAACAAAGAAAAATTACTTATTAAATTAAATTATATTAATATATGATCAGAATTTTACTGCTATGACCAACATAAAAGCTTTACGGCTCGCAACTCTGTAGCGTAATCGTTTCTAGTAGAAACTAGTAAACTGCACAGTTTAATATTAGGTGTTACTGTTATTATCTCTTGTTAAAGATTGCGGACTGTTGGATAACAGGGTGTAGTTTACCTCAATTAATAAGGTGTAAAGTACTATAGGTTGTTGGTCTCGTGATCGCTGACACTACACTCATCGCCTGCACTTTCTACAGCGATGTTTCTCTCCAATTAGCGGAATGATTGGCGGAGAGCATCTTGCACGCGACACACTTTACTCTTGTTACAATTCGAAATTCACAAATTTGTATTAAAGTGAACGTGATTTAAGGATTGCATTAAAGCTGTACGCCGTGTACGACGTCAGTTTATATTTTCCAGTTTTCTTTTTTACTTGACACCTTTAGGTTTAATAATTACAATTTGTAACAATCTCATTTTTTAACCTTCTCATGTCCTTGCCATTTAGTTTATTCCTACCTTCCTATGTCACAATCAAAGCCACTTTTGGTACAGAGTGGGCCAAACATGGCCAAAATATATCTAATTGATAAAGTCTTAATATATTATATTCAATAGATAAGTCGGTGTAGGAGTCTGCAATGTAGGACGTAACATTTGTTTGACCTTCGTCGCATCAAATAAGACATGATTCATAAAATAAGAGAACAAAATCTATGGTGTTGTACAAATGATTTTATTCAAAAGAACTCGGAAGCAATGTCAAAACCCTTAAAGTAACAACAAATACAAACTACAAATTGATATTATACGAAGTGACATTGCGATGTGATTGTATTGCATCATAGAACAATTCTTGCTTATTTGTTTTACAGCAGTTCATCTTTAAACATTTTGTAGTGTGTATACTTACTTAATACTCAAGGGCGAAAAATGTTATCATTAATTTATTTTTATTACTTTTAATATTTAACTGTAACAAAAAATTTTTGTAATATATTTAATAAAAAATTACATCCATCCATGACTTCTTTTCATAAATTACAGACTACATAAAATTATTATTTCGAAAATGTATTATGTTTGGAAACAATAAAACTACTATATAACATCACTTTAAAATCGAAAGTGACATGTGGATGGGCGCCTTTTTGCTTTTTGTTTCACACACAAAGACCACATTACCGGACGGTTATGCAATTTTCACGCACATCGACTATAAATTTCGTTATTTCAAGTTAAAGATATAATTTAAAGTAAACTTGTTCAACATATAACTTGTCACTGTATGTACCTACATATATCCTACCTTTATTATATTTTACAAATAGTATACATATATTCGAAAATTTGTGAAAAAGATGACACATCGAGGCTTATTGTTGTTTCATTAAAAACATTTTGCGAGATTGTTTTATGACGAGAGAATAAAATGTGGTCTACATCTTATCCTGAAATGTCTTGTAGTTCTCACAAAACTATGGCATAACCCTTGTATGTTGTATAACACAGTTTAAATATCGCTGGCAGAAAGTCGCGATATCTATTATTTAGATGTCCTTTAAACATTTTTCTCTCCGTCCAAATCCAAAAATCTTTTGTTTTGCTAATTTTCTTAAAAAGATAAAAACATAAAGTTAAAGTTAGTTTTCACGGCGTTGTCCCAGGATTTTGTGCTTAGGGGAGTATTGTGATGTTATTTCATATTCTACTCGCGTACCCTGGCGATGGCTGGAAGAGAATTACTTATTTGTTTCTATGGTACTATACATTATTTTATATCTTTGGGTTTTTTTATGTCGTCTGTTATTACATTTATTTCAAACGTTTTCGCAATATAAAATTTCAACAGAGTTTTAAAGGTTCATACATTAGAATATCTTTGAAGACATAAAGATTAAGTACAGTAAATGTGGTTTGAATGACTTCTATATTTAAATTCTTTAGAAAATCACCATAACTTGTGGTTTTTAATGATAATCTTCCGCGAGTGCTCTGCGGTATGCAATAGATTTTTCCGCAAACGCTGAGTAGGCACTCTCAGACCTCTCTCTCTATGAGTAAAATGCATTTATTTTTTTCAATCACTTCATCCGAGTTTTTAAGTGAGTGTCCTTTATCTTTATGGATTATATTTTTTATATTTACTAAAGCCTGCATTAAACGCAATCTTTCATTTTATTTGAAATGAATATAATGTGGGTCAGACAGTAGTTATACAACTTTAACATTATCTTTCTTTTGAAATATATTTAATTAATGTGGTTCCACCACTAAGAGAATATTATCTTCAGACACACCCGAATGCTCCTAATATCTGACGTCCTTTTATACGTTTAGAGGTATCTTGTCCGTGCTTACTCATTGATTGTAGATAGTTAATTTTCTAAAGGCGTTGGGCCGCATTATTTATTTAGAAGCCCTCGCTCTATCGCTCATAGCGAGTGGGCCGTGGAATGTTATAGTTTCCTGAATAGTTCACTGACCGCTATTTGGCAACCTTGATATTTGTTTGTTTTTTAAATAACATTAACAAATAAAGTATTAATTAGTACTATTCTAAGTTTTTTCTTTTTCGTAACCTCTTTGGAATAAATTATTAAAAAATATCGAGCAAGATTTTTAATTACGACTAGAAATATTCAAAAACTTTCTCCTTTAAGCAAAACGAGTTATTAATTCTTTTGAGTAAAATTTCGTTCTTAATGTAACCTTAATTTGTTGATTAATATTTTGTTCGCATAATATTAATTGTTATTTAAAACTCTAATTATAAAATCTAAATGTATAGAGATGGATAGACCGTAACTTCTTTAACAATATTTAAAGCAATATTTTGTATAATTGTTGCAAATAGTAGTTATGCGGTTATTACGCAACTTCAATGAACGCGCACCGTCCTTAGAGTTCGTCGATTCAGGGCACAACTACTGCAACTCAAAAGCAACATTTTTCTGCAGGCCTGTGTCTAAAATTTATTCTGGATGTTGTTTTCGCAAATCCTGCTAGCGTCTCTGTATTTTTCAATCTATACATTCTTCGTCATTATTTCTTTAGTAGTAAAGGGCTCTCTAAGTAAACGGCTTTTATTTTATTTTAACTGTTTTGTCTTCCTTTCACGAAAACTGTGAATTTATTATAGCAAGATTACCCCCTTACATAAATTTTGCTCCGACTTCGATTATCTAAATACCTGATGTGTAACGCTATCAATAAAATTATCATTAGCAACATCATATTAATGTATATTGAATAATGAATATTAATACAACGCTAACATTTAGAAAAATCGTTTAATTATTCAAATTTCTATAAATAATTTAAAATTATATGATGAATAAAAGTAAGTGTCGTGTTAATAACTAAATGTGTTTTGAGGAGATATAATATGTCATCCAAGAGTAATTTATAGAGACATCCTCAATACGCGAACATTCCTGTGATGTCTATAAATCGAGTTTCCAGTTTAGTTGCCAGTATTATCCTTAGCGCTTAATTACTATACAGGTGCTAAATAAATTGTTATGTTAATTTGTGGATGCATTATCGTCGAACTGGTTTCTATTTTATACCTGAATGATTTTAATACGTCTTTTAGGAAATCAAAGCCAACGTGATATATCAACATTTTCACATTGCGGTACCTTAGAATGTTTTTCTTACACATTCGTTATTTCACTTGTTTGAAATATGTTATCGTGTTAGATGGCCTAATTTCTTGAGAGGAACTGATATCTTTGTAAAATTTTGGACTCATCATATCTTATCTAGAAAGGAAAAAACTAATCTGTATCACTTCCTTATGAAACATGTTTATATCAGATAAGAGAATAAATAATTCAAAGATGTGATGAAAACCAAACAGAAAGCTATGAACATCCATAATATTTTTATAGGTTTCAATTTAAAATTGATTAATGCCGTTTAAATAGATGTTTTTTCCTTCAACACAACTAGAATTAATTAAAACAGAACTCAACAAAGAAAGCTTCTTAAGTTAAGTTTAGAATATTTTTTTTTTCTTAGTGACACTAAGCTAGAACTGCTAAGTTGCGGTTTTTGTGCGATAACTCGTACATGTATGTTCCAGTCAGCCTTATAAGAGAACTTATGTTTCTTATTACGCCCTACTGGGAATTCTAAACAGGCTTTGTTTATGAAGAAAGTGAGGTATTGATATTTCTCGTGCGTAGTCGATAGCTACAAATATGTCGTTGGAAGCCTTTATAAAGAACTTTAATATTCCGTATCAAAGTCCTGTCAATGTGTCCTATTTAGACAACGTCAACGACGTAAGTCTGACGATTATAATTAACACTAACGCATAATTAAATATATATATATTATTTTGACAAAATTACGCTATAGAAAAAAGGATTAAGACATAATATGAAAATCAATTGAAAATTTAGGGCGTTTCTAATATGTTCCTTGTGTAATAGGAAATATAATTCTCTTATATCGAATTTTCAGTAAACGGGTCACTGCCTGTAAATAATAGTAACGAGGAAAAAATTAAAGGTTGTCACCGGCAGCGGACAGAGGTTATTACGTGTATTACGTACTGATGAGGCAATAGCGCGGCGCAAGCGCAAGGTAATGGTGACTTGAGATTACTTTTCGACTAGGATCGTGTACATCCGCAATCAGATGTAATTGGTCATTCACTTCTCGGTTTTCTTATGGTTGCACGGTGTATCAAATTTAAACGTTTTCGAACGCAGTTGTAGTGAAAATCGTTTTATTAATCTTTTCAAATGTGCACAATTTTGACACGTTTGTCATTACCATATATAAAGTATAAGCTTCTAGAAACTCATCGGAACGTAACAGCGACCGCAAAACCGCGATAACAAATAAAAATGCTTGGTAATGGAATTTAGTAGTGGGAATATAATTAATATGGTTTTTATATGGCAGCTAGCTCATTCGAATGCAAGTAAATTAACATCACATATTTATTATCTTCATTAAAATGTACCAAAATTCTTGGTGTTATATGTTCTTGAATTCTAAGGACTAACGTTATTATATATTTTTATAGATCTTTAAAATTATAGATTTACCAAAATTGTAATAGTCTAATATGAAAAACTTAAATACTTGAACATCATAAAGACACGGTTGGAAATATTTAATTATCTCATATTCATTCTAATTTACAACTCACATAAATAAATATATTTTACTTTCACATATTTATGATGAAACTCGTAAATATTATGGCAACTTCTAGTCTCGGCGTGCTAACAAGCACCATGCTGCGAAACATCAATTACAACGCCGAAATGTAAATATACGAGTATGTACCTTCAAGGCCTTTGTATGTAACAGTATTTATCGTACTGATATTGAGAGAAAATTGTGTATATTTAGGACCATGTGTGTACATTACTATTAATAGACAAAAAATTGTATTAATTAAATTTGTTGAAATTTGCTTTTTAATTTACGTATAGTCTTACTAATCCCAGATTTTGATTTTGTTACGATATTATGGTTTCCAAATCATGAGAAGCACTGTGATGATGATTTTTTATAATATTTTGCTGTAAGGACCCACGATATGATAAAGGAGTGCAAGTTATTGGTTTTCAATAATTTTAATTTAAGCAATATTAATTACATAACGTAAATGAGAAGTAGTTGAATTCTTGCCTTATTTTTATTTAGTTCAACACGAGATTAAAAACTCAAGTTATATGAATAGGGACGATAAAAAACTGTTGTCATGATAATTGAATTAAAAATAGATTTTCTTGTGAGTAAACTGCATAGTGTTACATTTTAAACATGAAATAAATTTTCATTTAACCGCAATGCGGGTTCAATAGATAAAAATAACTTTTTATTGTTGTCTATAATATTCACATTCACATTATAAGCTTAGTAAAATGAACTTTTTACTGCTCACGAGCCCACATTATACTAAAATGCATTTTAACTGTTACTTAAAATCTCATCTTTATTCTCATCAGGTAAAAGCACTTCATATATAACAATAAATTTAATATTTATGTGTAAAAATTCAAGTGCTATTATCTGTCTAAGGTATTGCTTTTTGGCAGCAGATTTTCCAGTGTACTTTTACAGGACGTTGTTCTGTAACGACTTTAAAGTATTGAAATATTTACACATGATTTTAAATGAAACATAGTCGCAGTGAGGCGTACCTAAGGTTCTTTTTAGAACTACCATTTCTAAATAATATCCTATTCTTACTTAGTCATTATGGTCTTAATTTAATACAATACGTTATGGTGTAAATAAATCATGAATCCGGCATGTTGGTTATAATTGTATGGTAAATGAGGACCGTGGTGTAAGTATTGCTACCTAATGGAATCGCTATCAATGATACCAGTGTACAATGACATTTCCCACAGTAATGTGAGATTGTAATGCAATATAATATACGATCAAAATATGCAATATTCTCAATGTTCACTGAAAACGTGAATTATTGTATCACAGTTACTGAGCTAGAAAATAATCAACAAAAATTATAGGTTTTCTTTTATTACATTAAATTGGATACAATGAAATTTATTTGGAATTAATATAATAGTGCACAAAGGTCGGGTCTAGAAAATTAACTATAATTCTTATTTTCATAATGGTGTCCCTGTTTTAATCCAGACCGATTTGCACTATTCTGCAGTGGAGGATAAAAAAATTACATGGCAACTCTAATCCAGGACTCGATCCAGGGCGCATTCCCGATTCGTTCCTCGTTGTTTTTGCGGCTAGGCTCACTAATGGCTACAGGTTTAGCGAGAGCACCCGAGTTGTCCTACCCAAGACTGGTCTGTTCAAAAACATTGATGAATCTTAAACAGTTATTCCTATGTAATTTATTCTAATGTGTCTTCAATGCTTGTTTTATAGCAAATGCAATTGCAATAACTACAAATTATTATATATATTAGTACTTTATATGAACTTGTGATTGAAATAGATTTATCCTTTATAAAGAAGGTACCGAGCTTTCTAGCAGCATGAGGCTTTATTAAAAGATGACAACGGTACATTTTGATTGACACTTTAATATGTCGAAGGTAATTTGTAAGAGAAATTAATTTCTTGTGGATATTCTTGAAAGCATTAATTTGTTAAACAAGATTATATTAACATTAACACTGTGTCATTTCCTATGATATCAGAGATTAATGGTACTTAAAATTCAATCTATTTGAAAGCCAATGACAAAAAAATTAACAAACCAATTATATTCATAACCTTTTGGTGTTATTATTTGGTAGTTGCTATTATTGTGATATCTTTTCATAATATTTTCAGCGTATAAGCTTTTTGTTTATTTATTTAGGCTCGTTTCCATAGTTACACCCTGGACCACGGATGGCTTATATACTTTCCAAGACATATTTTTACACTCTTAGTCTTTCCGAAACATTCTACTTAAATTATGCAATGTATGTTAAACAATTATACAATTATATTCTAAGCCGAGTGACAACAATAAACATGTAGTGTAAAACTATCAATTGGTACCCACGACACAGGAATACCTAGTGTGGGCCCCACCGGACATTTCTTTGTATAATGTTGTTTTTTGTTAATAAACATTTTTTCATTTTCATTTTCATTCAATTACTATATAACCAAAAAATTTTAAGAGAAACCTATCATCAAACTTCCAATCAAATGGAGTAAACTAAATGTAATGATGTCTTTCTCGAAGTTCTATTTTTAAAATAAACTATAAGTTAAACTACAACTAATTAACGTAACATTAATATATTACAGGGATATTAGATATCAGTGCATTAAAAAGTCGTAAAAGTCCATTCTATGTTAGCATTAGTGGTTTAATATCATTAAGCCTTTACAAGCGAGTTTTATAAGTAATAAGTGTAGTAAGGAAGCATGTACATTTATATTATTTTATACTACTCACTTTATTTTAATTAAAATGTTGTAATACAATCGATGCAGTATTATTCATGAGATTTGAAATGTTTTATAAAAAATATGATGTTCCTAAATATACGTGTTTCTGCTGCACATTCTTCATTCAGGATAAGAGAATAAGCTTTTTGTGATTTTCGTGACCTAAAACTGAGATTACTTGGTACATAAAATTACTGTAAAGTGTAGTTAAAATCCATTCAAGTGATCCAAATCTTAACCCGGATTATAATAGAGAAAACCAAAATACAATTATTTGGAAAACGTGGTTATCATGGTAGCATAAAGAGACACTTTATGTATTTGTAATTATATTTACTTTATAAATAAAAAAAGACACAAGTGAGTGTTGTATACGTTGTATAAGTATTTTATAAAATTTATTTAATTTTTTCAATGTAGTAATTTCAATTTAAACATTCTATAGTCAACAATTAATTAGTAAAACAAGTATACAACAAATGTAAACAAGACGTTGTAATATTGTAGCAACAACTCACTAAAAAAACATGTAATTTCGCTAATAAGATAATTCAGCATTTTAGACATCCTATATATACGTTACGGGTATAATTAAGCAAATAAGCTCCGCTACCGTTGGAATGCTCTGGTAAATATGAAAGAGTCGGGATGATGGAATCAGCTAACACTTGTAATGCATAACTTCTAATTAATTATACTAATCAAGTAATGTCATGTATTATGTGGTCAATATAAGATAGGAAACTAAAGATTTTATCTTCGATTTCGTTAGAATGGTGGTAGAAATCCGAAATTTTGGTATTTTATAGAACAATAAGTGGGATATAATATGTATTATCTAGCACTACACTTAAACAATTTATAATTTTATTCTTTTTCGTGGTTTTTCTATTAAAGTAATTTATATGCTCCCTGGATAGAATTATTGTCTTCTGTATCATAAATACCTTATAAACGTTAAATCAAAATAAAACAATTCACTTACAATGGCTTAACATTACTAAAATGCTAAGAACTTAAAGGTGTACGTTGGTAAAAATCAAACAATCAACAGGCTTTTTGAAATAAATGGTTAATAGTTCATAACTATTTAAAATTTTATTTATAAGTTATAATTCAAAAGTTACCACATTTTTTATAAAAGGCTATTATTATAATTAGTTAACGATATAACAAAATGTTATTTTTAAAATCAAATATTGAAAACACGTCGATATAATCACGTCCACTACTACACTACTTGTAGTACATAAACGCTATGGAGTGTTATTTTTATTTATTATGTAATTTATTATTTTTATAACACGTTATCTTATATAGATCTTAATTATTGCTATATTTCTAATAAAGAGCCTTTTTGATTTGATTTCATAAAACTTACAATAATTCTTCAACACGTTTTTTTTCGGTAAACAACATAATTATAAATACTTTATAGGTGTGTAAAGGACATCATTTATAATTTTCAAAATAAAATTTAAGTTTTACTTATTATAATCGTTATAAACCTCTTTTTAATAATAGTTTCCTTATTCAAAGACTGGCGAATTTTTGCCAAACAAGTATATATTTGTAATATATATTATAACTTTTTAAAAGGCATTATTAATTTGAAATGCATAGTTTGTTTCAATTTAAAACATTCATGAAACAATGTTTTCAACAAAAATGTAAATTGGCTCATAATAATTATTCATAGTTTTACCTTTCCTTAGGAACAATAGCTACTAATTTCATACAGGATGTGGAAACCTCACATGCAGTTATTTAGATTAGTCGTATCCGTACTTAATCAATTTATTAATTGCTTCATTTCTCAATAACAAAGCGTAAAGTAAATCGTAAAATTATTGACAAACTAACATTATAATACTTCTTAACATTTTTTGTGTTTGAAATATGATTAACACATAATTTAACTGCACTTTTGAAATTTATATTTTTATGACAATTTACAAATAAATATAAACTCAGAGTAAAAATTTGATATTGAGTACATCTACGAGAATCTTACATGATAAAAAGTATTACACAAAGTTATTTAAACATTTGTACTTTATAAGGATGTCTATTTTTTTAACAAAAATAAATTGTAACTTTTTTTTTTAGGCGTCTATAGTCGACGGGGTTAATAAGGCACGAGGATCAACGAACCCAATTCCGTGACTTCCTTTTTAACATTGACGTAGTGAGAAAGTGTTCAGAAGCGTTGCCTGGTCTTTTGTCTCGAATGAATTGTCTAAGCGCATCCCAAATGACGACTCGTCACTGGGTTAGTTACCCCATTGTTATCTTTGTATTAATGTTGCCCTGTTTGTCTTTTATTCTTAAATTCTGTGAATCTCAGGATCGCATTATTATAAGTCAATTACTTTTTATATATAGGAATGTGTGATGTAGAGTAACGGCAGCTAACAAACTGACAAGTCATCACCGCTAACAATCCAATGCTCTTATTGCATCGCTGCGTCATGGCTTCTCAAAGAAAGTACAGCCGTCATTACCTTTACAAAGTAGCTAGAAAGTATTCCGACGCTGCTTACTTTATGATAAGCTTGATAAGGCATGTTAGGTAACTTTGTACTATACTAATACATCATCCGCATTATGTCATTGACCTCCAATTTCGGAACAGTGCGTAATGTAAACATTTTTTCCAAGATAACGTGAATTTTAACACGTGCGAGGACGTGGGGGATACTAAATATGAAATCGAGGATCGTTTAATGTATTATTTAGTTTAAAGTTACACTAGACGTCTAAATAAATAATACATTTTTTACTATATGGTTTATGACTGTTTATAACTACTGTATAAAAGTTTTTTTTTTAAATACATAGTAATTGATATTTATGCTAAGTAAAAACTTTTGTTTATTACCAAAACATTTTAAAGAAAAATTATATTTAAATACCTATAACAGTAACCGAGCCGTGTCTAAATTGTTAAATAAACAAGTAGACAGAAAACAAGCGAGCCTGTACAAAACGACCACACTGGAGCCGACGGTGCGAAGGGAATGAGGCATCCACTCATTTGCACTAATCGGAGGCTATGGAGCTCATGTTACAATCATGCTTTCATGCCAATGTGCTGATTATAAATTACTTAAAGATACACATGTCTTATTATTCGTGAATTGTTACCATTGTAAACAAAGATTTGACAACAAAACAAAATTAATGTAACAACAATCCTGTAGCATCTAAAAGCAGTTTTTTACTACTGTTCGTGTATTATAATGACAAATCTATACCACTGTTAAGGCATAATATACAAAAGAAGTAGGTTCTATTAGTAGCAGTAGGTTCTATCTTTGTTGGTAGATAAAATGTAAAGGCGCAAATTAGTTGGAATCTCGCCAAAGAGCCCGGCGAATAAAGAATCATAATTCTCTCCGAGGCTCCCTAATCGGTAGCGAGTTTTTTTTTGGAGAAAAGATTTTTTAGAACAGTTTTTATAGTTCATAGTCTATTATACATAAAAATATAGATTTATTTAAGGTAAAATACTTTATAAGAAAGCGCATAAACTTTATAACAATTTTCTCCATTATTTATTAAATCCATATGTTTTACTTGTATTTTAATCTTTACAAGTGAATAAATGTTGCTATCAATAACTTAATTAATGTTAAGTCTTAAAATGTGACACATTTTTAGTCTGTGACCATACATTTGAGATGCGCTGCCAGATGTCCCTCGTCCTTTTATCAGTAAATTAGATTAAAGTGCACTGGTTTGAGCCGTTTTAAGTTACACTTATGTCCCGATAACAGTTTCCTTGTATGCGTTGAAGAGATAATGTTAATGTATTTATATTTATATATTAAAATAAAAAGGATTGAAAATGTCTTTAAGTTCATTACGTAATTTTTACCATGAAAATTTATTAAAGTCATTAATCTTTTAGGAATAAAGCTGTACACACTAAAAAAATATGAAAACGTTTGAGTTACCACGTGTTTGAGATAATTTAGAGGCACATATTTGAACAACAGTTATAGACTAGAGCACACATACATCTAATATTGACACAACAGTGATAGAATATATCTAGGGTCTTGTTTAAATATTTCTTTAAGTACAAAACATGGTTTTAATAATAATAAAAGATACTAATGAACCCATTGAATATTTTTCTTATCTTCACCTAAGATGCTCTTGTCTTATTCTGTCTGTTTACGATTTGAAGTTCTCTACAGGAATCATTCTTTTTAGGTATTTTTACGAAGGCGAAAACATGTGAAATAAATAAAGGAGGAAAATTTTAACGTTACATAAATTTCCCCGTCGTCATTTATTCTATCGAACCGGCGGCCCAAAAAGGGAGTTTCTTGAAAAATAGGCCAGAGGGGAACGTCTGATTCTGTGTGGAATTCCATTCCGAGTTTCCTAGTCACTCAAAAGATTCAGATGTTCTATTTGAAATTCATGAATTTCTTGCTTCTTTATATTTTTTTCTTAAAATTGTTATATACTCTAATAAACCAGTATAAAGTATACGGTAAAAAAACTAAACATAACTTATTTAAATTGCTATTAGCATTGGTGCTTAAACTAAGTCCATCAAAATGTCGAGGTAATCAAATGGTTTAACTAAATCATGTCCATTAAAATTTAAAACGCTTTTTATACGTCCATTAAAATAAATAAAAACTCACGTTTAATATCGTATTAGGGTGACATTTTAAATCAATGTTTTACGGCCAAATTTAAATAAAAGTTTTTCGTAAAAAAGTAAACAAATAAACAATAGTTTTGGACGATGTTAAATCACGTCACGTCAGTGATAGCTTACTCTTAATGTCAATGTCAAGGTAAACAGATCTATAAAAGATTTCACAACAGATTTCAGAACAGATCTATAAAAGACTTTTAAGGTGATAAAATTATAAATCTATTTATTGTTAAACGATATGGATATGAAGTTATATAATACTTAAACGATGAACTTATAGTTCCAATGTTTTCGTTACCAAAAATGTGAACTTAGTTCTTTACCTGTAATATTTATATCATTTATATAAGTTTTATGGTTTGATACTGGAAATATTATACTGCTTAATTATTTATACAGGTTCATGTGTAAAACGAGCTTAATTTAAATGGTGTGTGAACAACATAGTAAAACAAAACCGTGAAGATGTAACGTGACTGTATTATTTAAGTGTATTCGTGTTTTGAGGTTCAATGTTTATGCAATTGTTTAAAGTTAAACAGAAAGAAAAGTACCGTTCTTATTTGACCTACGACTTGAAAGATACTTAGGTGCATTCTTATAATATTTCATGTTCCATGTAAATTCTTCAGATTGTAGGTACCACGTATATTTTTGATTATAAATTAATTATTAAAACTATTTGTGTTCCAAAACAATTAGAGCATAAACAATATGTGTTGTACGTACAAGTATATTGAGACTGATCTGAATTTTTGTTGAAACTCTTATCACTATTACATTATTGCCCTTTCTTTACAATTTTATAACAACATATAAAAACGAATGTATACATACATAGACATTTTATTAGTAGCTATATACGTCTAGCAGTAACGGAAGGATGGACGTTACTTACTTGGTATTCAATACTGGCCGGGTCGAAAGGTTCTCGGAACGTTTTCATTATCATTGCCACATGTCTACAATTCAACAAATGTAATATAGTTTCTTAAAATTGCAATACTTTTAAATTAATAATTAAATTTACTTTTTAAATGCTTATGTTTACCGATATGTACATTATACATGAATCTTAAGGTATCCATTTAAATTTTGCTGCTTCGTCCGTGTCGATAATTAACGCGATGAGAGCAGTGACGGACCGTTTACTATATTAATTACACACTAGAGTGCATATCCAACGGTTAACATCAAAACTTTTAGTTTTACTCCAACAATCTGTTAGTCAATCTTTTAAACAATTAAAATTGATGAAAGTTGAATATATGAATCATTTTACATAAATTTTATGACCTGGTTAATATATTTCTTATGAAACATATTTTAAAATTATATGTATAAATGTATAAAATAAGGTATTTTATAGGATAGATGCGGGATTTCAAGTTGTGATATCAGAAAACCTAGCAAAGACACTGTAAACTCAACTAATTCAATGCATTTATTTATTCTGGCAGATTATCCTTAAACATAAGAGCAATGTTCAATAAGATTTACATCAATAATCTTCCACTTACATTCCCTCTCAAATATTATGGTTATGACTAACAGGATATGTTTGCGCGTAGGAGCTCTCATCCGACTGAATATTACGACTTCACTTGTTTTGCAATTTCTCATAATTTACTCAATACTTTGTTAAGAAATAAAATTCGTTCGTTTACGACTTACTGCCCCAATTGGCATTACTCAGAGAGTTTTTAAACGTTTGCTTTTCCTTCGTGTGTTTTACAGTAGTTAAAAGCATAATACATATGAGAGCTGTTACATTTTGGACCTGATTCTAAATTATCTTACCAGCAAGCAATTTATAAATAAATATTTTTTTCTACAGTGACTGCGGTAATACACAACAATTTTATACGCATATTTACGCCGAAATAACTCTGAAATCATAAAATAGTGAATATTTTGTGCTGTTGTAATATTTTGGGTGTTTAAACGTATATGTCATTTTTCATCGCCATCTGATTATTCCATATACTTTTAGAAGCAATACGTCGTATACCTACTAATATTAAGTAGAAGGATATTTTGATGATTATTAATCCTTCCCGGACCAAAAATTTCATATTTCCTATAACAATAAAGATAATATGGCAGCTGTACATTTACGACTGAAACACTTTAGAAAGCCATGAAATTCTAGCCAAATCTTCTTATAAGATAAAAATAATACTGTTATATTCATATAACTTTAGAACATGAATAAACATCACTATTAGGAAACTAAAATTGTTATTTGAAGTAAATATAACTCGACGTTAATTTTCCTTATCGCAATGCTCTGAGATGATAAAGTGACATGACTGTTTATAATCAGATACACTCCATTTCTTACTTTCGACGTTGGGAAATCTATTTTTGTATGAGCATTCATATCTGGCGTCATGGGCTGTTTGAGTTGAATTATCGTAGCACAGTGATCCAGCATTCATAAAATAATATTACTTGTTTACATCAAATAATCGTGATAACGAATATTTTTATCATCATTCCGAACAAAATATATACAAACTCCTTTTCAATTTCCACAAACAGATTGTTACATTTCGGTTAAAGGAAGACAACATTGTTTTAATTTTAGCCCAACATCCGCTTTCGGTTTATTTCGCCTTTGTGTCAAAGACACGAAGTGGAGACAAAATACTGACACCTCATTAGCCCAAATACTCTACACTGAGACAATCACGTATCTTTTTAATATTATTATTAACAAAAGAATTTTAATTTTTATAATACAAAAGTATTTATGAAATATCTATCAAACCATGAAAAATACAGAAGATGGCCCCATAACAGCTGAATAGACTTTAGCGGCAGACGGTAAACTACTATACATTGTATGAAAATGTCTTTACGCTGAGTGCTATCCCATGTGGCACACGTTCAACGTTAAATATATTTTGTGTACTTTATTATTCATATGATATTGTTTACTGAATAAATATGAGTTATAAAAAAAGATTAAATTTTAGGCGAGGAGTCTAAAAGAAGTTATAATTTTTTTAAATTCAAACAATATAACAAATCTGTTACATACATACGGAGTGGCCCAGAAAGACCGAAGTGGTGTGAATTCCTTATAACTTTTTTAT